>RJWJ010024501.1:0-24789 GCA_004363605.1 Indri indri | reverse complement strand
GTAATGGGATTGCTGGATCGAATGGTACTTCTAATTGTATCTCTTTAAGGTATCTCCATATTGCTTTCCACAGAGGTTGCACTAGTTTGCAGTCCCACCAGCAGTGTATGAGTGTTCCTATCTCTCCGCATCCACGCCAACATTTATTGTTTTGGGACTTTTTGATAAAGGCCAGTCTTGCTGGAGAGAAGTGATATCTCACTGTGGTTTTGATTTGCATTTCCCTGACGATTAGAGATGTTGAGCATTTTTTCATATGTTTGTTGGCCATTATTCTGTCTTCTTTTGAAAAGTTTCTGTTCATGTCCTTTGCCCACTTTTTGATAGGGTTGTTTGATTTTTTCTTGTTGATTTTCCTGAATTTTAAATAGATTCTAGTTATCAGCCCTTTATCAGATTTGTAGCATGCAAAAATTTTCTCCCATTCTGTAGGTTGTCTGATTGCTCTTGTGACAGTTTCTTTGGCTGTGCAGAAGTGGTATCTCATTGTAGTTTTGATTTGGATTTCCCTGATGACTAGAGATGTTGAGCATTTTTTTCATATGTTTCTTGGCCATTAGTCTGTCTTCTTTTGAAAAGTTTCTGTTCATGTCCTTTGTCCACTTTTTAATGGGGTTGTTTTATTTTTTTCTTGTTGATCTTCCTGAGTTCTGCATAGATTCTGTTTATCAGCCCTTTATTGGATGTGTAGCATGCAAATATTTTCTCCCATTCTATTGGTTGTCTATTTGCTATGATGATAGTTTCCTTGGCTGTGCAGATGCTTTTTAATTTGATGAGGTCCCATTTATTTATTTTTGCTGTTGCTATGATTGCCTTTGGGGTCTTCTTCATAAATTCCTTTCCTAGGCCAATGTCTATATGAGTTTTTCCAACATTTTCTTCTAGAATTCTTATAGTTTCATGCCTTAGGTTATCCATCGTGAGTTGATGTTTGTGAAAGGTGAGAAGAGCCTTTCTTGACTTCAAATTAGATGATTTGGTTAAATAATTTGTAGGAATTCTCATGGCCCTAACTTTATAAATATTTGGTATTGGAAGTCCAGAAATTTTGATAATTTATCCTGGTCACAGCCAGAATTAATACTCAATGGCAGTTTGTCATGAGTGACAACTATAATTGTTTCACAAAAATAATTAAAGGCTTTCTACTCTATAGCATATATGTAAAGAGAAAATGCCCTCTAAATATATTACTTCTTTGAAACTCATTGAATAAAGTGACACCATGTAAGTTAAATTTTTAAAAACAAACTTATAAAATATAGTAGACAACTTTTATTGAAAACATTGGATCTTTAATCATTGGATGTTGCAGAACTATTTGTGATTATTGTTTAGATGGATGACCGACACAACATACTATTTGCTCAATGTAAAAATTTGCATAATAAATCATAAATGCTTAATAAAGTGTTCCTGGAGCTTTAGCAGGACAAAATAAATAACTGCAATATTGATTGATGATCTTCCATGTTTTTCAATCCTTCAAAATCAATTATGAAAAAATTAAAACTTTTCCCTCACACAAACCTAATTCATTTTATGCAAAGCTGATAAATTCGGTGTCCTAAAGAAGGACATGAAACCAAAAATGAGCAATGAAAACAATAACTCTTAGAAAATCTAAATGAAATTCAGTTAAACACATTTCTCTCCAGTATTTAGTTGACTTTTTATACCCTGTAGGCTTTTTTCATCCTGCCCCTTCTGATATCTGTTGAGAGAATGATAGACTGCGGATAGATTTTTCTAATCCTATCAACAAGATTGCTTTGAATCATTTGCAAAAGTTAATTTCACAGCCAATTCCCTCTCCTATCTCCCCACAGAGTGGGAAGCTGAAAGTAGTCTGCTATGAAGTCATGAAGGGATACTCTTGGCTCTTACAAATCTTAGGCAGAGAGACTTTATGTTAGGTCACTGCCCATACATAATCCTAAACACACTGGCCCCCAAAGAAAGTCTGTCTAGAGACTAAGTTGCTAGTTACTTTGCTACATGCAGAGCAGCTCTTAGTCCACTGGCCAAGAAGAGTTTAGTTCCGCTAGCTTTAAGTTGGTACAAAAAAGCTCCAGCTGGCGCATATAGTAAAGGAGCAATGAGAGTTCATTTTATTTTGGCTCTAGGACAGAATATGGGAAAAAATGGAAAGTATTTTCTTTAAACCTCTATTGTCTATGTGTGTACACATGTGTGTGTTTGTGTGTGTGAATGTACACGCTTCCGTATTTGTGTACCCTATACCTGGTGAGATAATGCCATTGGCTACTTGCCCATGAATGTTCATATTAATTCTTATGTAAAGGAATTCCAAAATCCCTAGAATTAATTTTTACTTGATCTCAAATCAAGTATTGATGATCACTTACTAGGTTGAAAGCTATTGGATATGTATGTTAAAAAGACTTAAGGGGAATTACTCTGGCTAACCATCTTTAGAATTAGAAGATTTTGAAACTTATCTTGGTCTCTTTGTCTTTGTTCTCATAGTTAAAACTCCTTTTTCTCCTGCATCTTGCCTTTTTTTCTCATTTCACAAAAGGTCCTCTTAAACCAGTTCCTAAAATCGATTTGTTAGTATGTCTGGTTTAATATTAGTTAGGGGGAAGAAATACAAAGGTCTCATTATCCCTTATGCAAATAAATGGTTGTTTACACATGTATGCCTCTTCTATTCCTCCATGAATTTCTTGAGCATAAGTCTGAGTATTGATCATCTTTGTAATCCCAGTATCAAACACAACTATTAGCATATAACAAGTATTGAAGAAATGATGAATGAATTAATACATTCATATTCATAGGAAGTTATATAGGAGTTTCAATAAATACAGCAGAGATGTACCAAACAATACCATGATTAGCTACTCATTTAAGACACTTATTGATTTCCCTATGAATTTAAAATAAAAATATTTTCATCAAATGGCTTATGTTTCTAATTACTTAATAATTTTCTTTAAGGTTTGAATCACAAATTATACTATAAAATTTCATTTTTAAGGAAGTCCTTGTAGGGGAGCAAAAAATGGCTTTCTTTCACCCTTCCAGCTTCCTTGGATGAACTACAAATTAAAGTGACATAAGACAGATTAACAGGAGTAAAAACATATGTAATTATATACATACACATGAAAGTCCCACAAAATACGAGACTCAAAGAAGGGCCAGATGAGCTACAGAAGAAAAAGAGGGGCTTGGGACTTCTGGTGGGTGGTGGCAACAAGTTTTGGGGAGGGTGAAGGGAGGAAGTGTATGGTGAATAAAAGTTGTCTCGTTATACAGATAAAATGTCTCTCAGGTAATAAGAGTTGTCTTGGAATAGCCCTCAGAAAAATAGGTCAGGAGTCTATCTGGGCCTCATGTCAACCTACAGTCTTCTCTCCTGTGATCCAAGTTAATCTTTCCTGGTTGCTAAGATTCCTCAGGAGGGGATGCATGACAATTGAGTTCCTTTTGGAAGATCCACCTTTAGGCAGATGAGGGGAGCTCAGAGAAAGCCTCTGTTTGCATTCTGTGCTCCCCAAGTGCCCTCAACTCAAAGTAATCAACATACCAAAGCATCATATATTGGGGTGGCGTTTCCTGAACTCCTTCATCCTTGTGATACTCAATTCCATTAGGCATGGTTTAGGGCATATGAATGACTGACCTTGATAGGTAACCTAAAACTCATCTTAGTTACATAAATTGATATTTTCTCCCAACAACCCTTTTAGCAGATTACTAGCAAAGATAGAAAACTAGTTTTAATTTCAAGGTTTTCCTACCTACAATCCAAAGGGGAGAAAACGAGTAAAGCAATGACCTGAAGGCCAACAACCATAGGTTAGTGTTAAGCAACTCTTATAATCTGAAAATGACTTGGTATAGTTTTCATTTTTCACTATAGTTCAAATTATCTCCCTTTCCCTAAGGAAAATGTGAGGTTTTCTGCAAAATAAGTTGAAAATTACTTTATGGCTGAGGAGATCATGAAAGGAGATACAAATTCTGATGAGTGGACTATGGATACTTGTTCCCTTTCCTAAATACAAATTTCAAACATTTAGATATGGGAAAAGAAGCATTCATGTTATTATTTAAAGTGTAAGTATCAGTACATTAGCAAATCACTATGCTGACTTATCTTAATATAACTTTAGAGAAAAATATAGAAAATGCGTATTATGTAAAATGTGTTGCTACTGACCTTTTAAGAAATTTAAATAATTTTTCTTCAAAAACAAAAGTGATCTTCAATGTCTTTATAAGAAAAATACATTCAAAATATTTGTGGTAGCATACAGAAATTATTAATATTAGTGCATTCCAAATTGTGTAGTCATGACTACTGCTTGAGTTGAATTTGATGTAAAAAAATTTAAAATTTTAAAATAAACATTACTTATTCATTTATGAATGTTATTGTGAGTGGCCTATATAGTGTAGTGTTTGTTCATACACAATTAGAGAAAGATCTTAGAGCACATTTGATAGATCAAAATTTATAAGGCTTTTACTTTGATGGAAATTTCAATATATTTGAAAATGCATTTTAACTTTGTGAAATCTATTTTTAGTGAATATTTTATGTATTATTTGTGATAGCAAATACAATTTATAAGGCATTTTATTTTTCACTTTGGCATTGACAAAAGAGTCTTTATAAATTCCAATTTGAATTATGTTAATTTGTTTATATTCATACATTTATCCAACTACCTACCTGTTAATTCACTTATTCAGTTAGTCAACATCCTTTTTTCTGGGCATCTACAATGTGCCAAGCACTGCACTGGGGCTGGAGATACAAAATTGAATAATAATTATTTCCTTTTAGAATCTTAACTGCTTAGCATGGGAGCTGTAGGAATAAATAATATAAATTGTAAGTGCTGTAGAAATGCTGTAAAAGCTCTGAAGAAGAGGAGTCCAAGAAAGATCCCATAAAAATGGTACTTGAAGTGGTTCTTGAAGGATAAGTAGGAAACTTCTAGTTTAAAAAATGGCAGAGGGAGGAAAAATCTAGGAAAAAGAAAGGGTATGTGTAAAGGTCCTGGATATTTAAGGCTAGAAGTTCAAATGACAAATAAAATTGCATTATGGTTTCATAAGTGACTGACCAATTTTATTAGCTAATTAAATGTGAGGCTTTGGGGACAAGGAGAATTCAAATTTGATTCTCCAGTTTCTAATTTAGAAGACTGAAGAGATGATGATAAAGTTAATTGTATTAAAATGGATAAAGAATTGGGAGAAAGTGGTGAGTTATGCTTTCCATATGATAAGTTTGGATAATTTGAAACCAATCAAGTGGAGATGCCCAAAAAGTCATTGAAAATGTAGGGCTCTAAATACTTTTTGCCTACCAAAGAAAATAAGTTGTTTTTGTTTCTACCAACAATGGAGAAATATTGTTCTAGCAAATAGAACAGGGTTTCTCAACCTCATCACTATTGAAGTTTTGGGGGGCTGTCCTGTGCATAGTAGGACATTTATCAGCCTCACTGGCCTCAACCCGCTAGATGCCACTAGCTCTGGTCTTCAAGTTGTGAAATTCAAAATGTCCCCAGACATTGCCAAATGTCTCCCAGGTATGGTAGGGGATGAGGGGATGGGGGAGGAACAAAATCACTCCCCGTTGAAAATCACTGCTCTAGAGAGACGGACATTCTTAAGGACAAGGGAGATAAGATTAACACGTATGACATGATAGGTCATACTTAATTTTTGGATATTCAAAGGAGAGTGGAATCTGTGGGACTAGGTCCGTCATGGACGACTTCTCAAAACAAGCAGAATTTGAATTTCACCAAAACAAAACAAAACAAAATAAAAGCAGGTTAATAAATGAGTGGTCAGTGGAAGGCTAAAAAGGAAAAGATGATGACGAGAGTAATATGTGGTCAGATTCCAAGGAAAAAGTTACTAGAATTATATTTTTTTAGAATGTCAATGAATACCTATTATAAATTTGGAATGAGATACCAGTGTCAGGAATATTGCTAATTGAAAGAAATTAGAATATTATAAATATTATCTTAGAATTTTAAGATATTACTTTGGCAAATTAGCATTGGTATTTTACCAATCCAAAAAAATTATATAACATTTCTAATTAAGCATTTTATTTTGAGAAAACTGTAGATTCACATGCAATTGTAAGATTGCATGTACCCTCTACCAGGTTTTCAAAGTAACATCTTGGAAAACTATAGTGCAATTGAAACAAGAAACTAGCATCATACAGTCTAGATACAGAACATTTCCTTTACAACTAGGATCCCTCTTGTCCTTATGTACTCAAACCCATCCCCCTTCACACCTGTCCCTAATTCCAGTCAAACACTAATCTGTTTTCCATTTTTTAAATTTTGTCCTGTCAAGAATGTTATATGAGTGGTGTCATTCAGTATGTAACCTTTTGGAATCTTTATTTTCTTTTTTCCACTCAGTTTAATTCCCTGGAAAGTCATCCAAGTTGTCACATTGATACATTGACAGTTTTGATTGCTGAGTAATATTTCACGGTATGGATGTACGACGGTTTTTTTTACCTTTTCTGTGCCAGTTTTTAACCAGTTTTTGGCTATTGTGAGTAAAGCTTCTATGAAAATTCATGTACAGGTTTTTGTGTGGACATAAGTTTTCATTTCTCTGTGATAAATGCCCAGGAACCCAATTGCTTAGTTGCATGGCATTTGCATGTTTAGTTTTATAGGAATTTGCTGAAATCTTTCCTAGAGTGGCTGTATCTTTTACATTCCCATCAGAAAATGTATGGATAATCCAGTTTCTCCAAATCCTCACTTGCCTTTGGTGTTTTAACCATTTTAGGCATTCTGATAGGTGTGTAGTGATATTTCATTGTGGTTTTAATTTACATTTCTCTGATGACTCACATTGTTGAAAACATTTTCATGTGCTTGTTTTCCTTCTGTATATCTTCTTTGGTAAAATGTCTGCCTGTGTCTCTTGCCCATTTTCTAATTGGATTATTTGGCCTACTTGTGTGGTCTGTGGTTCCATTGGCAGTTGAATTTTTAGAGTCTTTGTGGTGTTACTTTATTCTGCTTGAATTGTCTGGTGTTGCTGATGCTGATTGACAGGGTGAAGCAGCTTCATCAGGCAAAGCAGTCTGGTACCTCTAGGTGGAGGAAGGGAGCCTGCAGCCCACATTGCAAAAGAGTGCTTTCCAAGCTTAGCACTTATTATTTTGGGATTCTCTGTGTGGGACAAAAACTTCTTCTGGGCAAAAGTTGCTTATAAAGGCAGGATCCCCTTTGCTGATCCCGCAGTCCTGCCTCTGCCTCTGTATCTCTTGGCAGGGGTAGGATGTCTCAGGCACTATGATGACGACGAGGAGGAGGAGGAGGAGAAGGAGGAGGAGAAGGAGGAGGATGTTGAAAAGAAAGGGGAGCATTTCTCTGGCAGCTTATTGTCAGCATGGTCCCTACTGATCCTCCTTGGAAGTGCTGCAGCCTAGCTTGCTTGGTGTTCTTAGTGGGACTCCCATTCAGTCCAGGGCAGTAATGAGCCTACCTGTTCTGTCCTCTCTTATTTGATTAGATATCAGGAAATGCTTGTTGGGTGGTCTTCTTATGTTGGTCGTGTGGAGGGGGGTACACAAGAAGCCCTGCCCCTGGGTTCTTCCAGTTCTTAGGTCCCAAACCTGTTCTCCTTTCTCTTACCACCTTTCAGAGTTCTCCTTTAGTTGTCTCCTCTGTTATTTTCAGGGTTTATAGTTGTACTCCACAGGGAGAAAAAGGGGAAGAGGTGCCTATGCTATCTTGTCTAGACTGGAAGTCCCATACAGTATTTTCCTTCTCAAACAATGTTTGAAAAATAACAATATAACAGTGTTTTTATCTTAACTCTTTAAAGGTATAATGGCAGAGTAAAAAGAGATCTGGTCGAGGAGTCAGAAGACCTAGTTTTAGTTTTATCATATGTTAGTTGAATGATTTGGGTGTTTAATAAATTTTCATTGAACTCAATTACTAAATTAGAATAAGTCACAAATTTTTTAAACTTAATTTCTTTATCTGTAAAGTGATTATAATGGAGTGTTGTAAGGTGCTCTAGTTGAAAATAAACCACATTTTTTTTTTGAAAAGTTAACTGCTAGCAGGAGGGCAAAACTGCCATTTGTAAAATGCCTGCAAATTTTGTTTCTCTGGATATAAAGGCTTAAATTACTCTTGAGGGAAGATTGCTACCCCTTATAATGGAGAAATGACTTCATGGGTCTTTTGCTTATGTCATACTGTATTTATGATTCTAATATGAAATGGAAAATAAGCCTAAGTTGTTTTGCATAACAATGTTGCAATTTTGTAAATTCAGTTAACTTTATTTGGAATTTACAGTTGTAGGGAGTGGAACTTTGGGCAGGGAGATATCCTAAAGGGTATTTCTAAGCAATAAAGGTGAGCTAGTTAAGGCTGTTAGATCTGTAGACTCTGAGAAAAGCTCCATCCAGTTTTCAGTTTCTGTGTGTCATGACTATATTCCCTTACCATCAAGACTTTAGTAAAATCTTATTAAAGATTATGGCTAGACCTTGGCCTTTTTTGTAGAAAATTGAGGATAGAGTGCCAGCCCACATCTGTGGTGAAGACGTGTAAGGAAGAGCCACAGCGACTTGTGAAAACCAGCATTCAATGTATAGGTGTGACCTGCACAAGTATAGAGGCTGGCTGAGGTGGCAAGGAACACCCTCAAATGTATTTGTAGAGCATAAAAACATACTATAGAAAGTCCCATAAATATTTCTGGAAGGAAATCTAGTTAAAAACAAATAAACAAAATATAACTCTTAAAATCAAGCAGCATAAGAGCTTGGCCTACTGTGTTTTGACACAAAAGAGAAGAGAAGTCATTAAAGTATTGGGCATTTGTGTTACTTGGATATAAGAAGAACCTTACAATTCCTAATTCATAGAATTGATGTAAGGGTCAAAAGATATTATATACTTTGCACATGATTGCTGTGAAAATATAAGAAATCAATTAATATACTATAGATATAGATAATCAGGTGGTTTGTATTATAATTTCTAAAGTGCTTTTTTAGGGAAATATTTTGTAACTTCAAAAGGGAAAATGCAAAGTAGATGGGTCATTATCCACTAAAACCCCCTTGTATTGTAAAGTAGCAAAAAGGGCTCATTGGAGGGCTAAGAAGAATATGCTTGGCAACATGTAGGTTTGTCTTTGATGCCTTTTCTCTCTCTTTTCTAATAGTTTTGATCCATAGTAATAACCTTTGTTTGACAACCCCCCTATATATACGCTTCTGTTCCTTCTTATCATTGCTCTTCAGGCCACAAGTACTCTTCAGCTACTTAGAAGTCTTCACTGGCCAGAGTCCACTCAGCCAAACCAGCCTTATCATCTGCAGGCTCTTTCTCAGACCGTCCCCTCCAAAACCCAAAAGTCTTGTTTCAATTCACTGATCTTACGTGTTGCTTGATAATTAATCTTATTTAATAAACACATAAGTATTTATAAGATACTTATACAACTACATTCAGTTGTAGCTGAAAAGAATGCAATGTAATTTAATTTTACATACAGAGGGGCAGGAGAGCTAATATTTAACAAAAATTTATTTTGACCAAATAGTGAGCTGGGTTCTTTATTTACCAGTATTTCACTTAACCTTTAAAATAGTTCTTATATTTAGATAATTTAATTTTTAATAGAATTTGCATTTTCAAAAAAGAATGTGCAAATCTAAACGATTGGATGTTTCTTGGTAAAATTTCAAAGTTTTTGGGGAAGAGGGTGACATGAAAGTCTCCTTCAAATTATGTCATAAATACACCAACCCCAGATCTCTAAAATCCTATGTTTTTCTTCCTTTTATTTTAAAGTTAGCACTTGTCCATATTTTGCAGCTTTCATTGCTGTCCCTATCCTTTTGTCATGAGTCCCACACATTCCTCCCTAGGCCTATTCCATATTCCCTATTCCAGTTTTGCTCCATTAACTGTTAGAGGATTAGTAAAACCAAATGATGAAGTTGAAAGCTATTGTCTGCTAATACTAAGAAGAATAACCTCATTTCCTTGCTCTTCGTATGACCTTTCTCATTGTCTCTCATGACATAATTAAAGCTTGAATTTAGTCCTGTGGATTTATACACTCCTACCATTTTTAACATTGCAAAGACACTCACATCTATTACAGAATATGCACATCCCCAAATCCCCTGAAAGCATGCCAGCTACGTAAATATAAGTAGACAACCAGTTAACGTTAAAGAGCTTTGCACTCGGGTCTCTTACAAACCTTGATATATACACTGGAGACTACTCTTTGCCATCTCAATTTGTGGAACTTGTTTTTCTTTATAAGACCTCCTCTCAAATGTCTTCAAATTACTATGCTCTGTAACTTGCAACCTTGTAGTATTAACTTGAATCCTCAGGAAGTGGGTAACTGAAGATAAATCTTGATACCCTCTTTGTTCCCCTGACTTGTTGAAAAGCTTTCCAAAATATCCTCATGTGATAAATGAGGAAATTGATTTCTAAGAGGTTAAATAATTTGTCCAAGTTTTCATAAAGAGGCAATAGTTGAACTATATTGGAATTCAGGGCTGACTTTCAAAGTCCATACCATTTATAGTGGATCAGTAATTTTAAAGTTGTACTTTCTGGGAGTCCTCACGAAGCCTACTAGGTGCATTGATAATTCTGGGTGTGTATGTTGGAGGGGAGAGAATGATGGCTACCACTCTCCCTGATAAATAACATTATCGCAAACCTAGTATATTACAAAACATGTTTGTATAATGTAATCTACAAACTCTGAAAAAGGAATAGTATTTCTTATAAAATGCTTAAGCAATTTCCGAATAAACTTTGATGCGGTTAAGGACTCTTCTAGGAAACAAGTTATAAGATATCTCTTTCAGATCCCAGCAAGAAGAGCCGATGCCCTGGGCCCTGTAGGGAAGTGGAAAAAAAGGCTTTCCTCCACCTTCTAGGTTCTTTGACTGGGGTGTGAATTAACTTCACGTAAGACAGATTAATAGGAGAAAAAAAATCATTTTAATTACATGCACAGGAGTACCACAAAAACGTGAAACTCGGAGGGCCAGCTGATTGAAACTTACATAGTATCTTGAGCTACAGAAAGAAATAGGGGTTTGGGGATTCTGGGTGCGGGGTGGAGACAACTTATGGGAGGATAAGAGGAGGAAATGTATGGTGAATACATGTTGCCTATTTATGCAGATAAAAGTCCCTCAGGTGATAAAGATTATTTTAGAGCAGCTTTCTTCTTGATACAGATATCCCTACTAATGAAAATTCCCTTTATAGATGTAAATTTCTTTTATAAAAGGGCAGCTCTTCGGAGCTACTCCTGTGGCAGCAGTTTCTCAAAATAACCAGCTTAAAATAATCAATATGCTAAAGAGGTATATTTTAGGGCGACATATTCTGGTCTCCTGCAGTCGTATTTTGGAGTGCTGTGTACTGAGCCCCAGTAGCCTCTATGCTTTAGAGCAGCAGTCCCCAACCTTTTTGGCACCAGGGACCAGTTTCATGGAAGACAATTTTTCCATGGATGGGGGGGGGGTGGAGGAGGTGGAGCTCAGGCACTGAGGCGAACAATGGGGAGTAGAGTAGCTGTGAATACAGAGGAAGCTTCCTGCTCACCTACTGCTCACCTTCTGCTGTGCGCGCCCCCCAACACTCTCATCTTATCAGCAAATTTCTTACCATTAAGATGATAACTTATAACTATTTAAGGGGTTAGACCTTCTAGGAAGATAGGCATTTCAATAGGAGATTTTTGAAAATGAACATATTTTCAAACTTCATTCCCTTCAGTGGGGGCATTTCAAGTACCACTTTAAATGATAAGCAGTCATGCTTATATGGAGAACACTGAGTTTCTGCAAATAAAAGAGAAATAATATTTACCAGTCACCTGCTAGGAAATATGCTCTGTAGTTATCAGATGGTTAACAGATGCTACCATATCTAATCCTCTCCAAACAAGCATTTAATTTACATCTCTTCTTAGTGGACTTTCACAGACTATGTTCTTACATTCAAATACAGAGGGTTTTTCTTTCTAAAACCAAGTCAACCTTATTTCGTCCAAGAACGATTACCAAATCCTTTAGAAGCTTGTTGCTCTTATACAATAATTTACCCAGCTTCTAAACAAGTCATGAAATATAGACATTGTTTATTGGTATAATGACTAATACTGCAATTTTGTGCCCCATCTAATTATGAATGCGTATTATAGCCCATTATGAGCTTGATGCTCGAGTTCACTTTTTAATTAATTAAAAACTTGGAGATGTTACATAAATTACAATGAGCAATAAAATTTCTAATACATATAAACAATACTTTTAGAGGCAATTGTTCTCCTATAGGGAGCCATGCTATTTAATCTTGAGAGCTGAATGGGACAGTAATTTCCTTTTAAGCCAATTATTGTTATACTATCACCTTCTGGTGATCTGATATATGTAAAAACCTAATACAGTCATATATCCAGAAAGAGAAAAATTTCCATGTATGGGAGGGAATACAATTTGGAAGGGAGTGGGAAAAGAAGAATAGTCAGATAAGGATGTAGAAACATTCTTTTCTATGAAGCTTAACCATGATTTGTTGCTAAGTGCTGTAGGTATAATATCTCATTTAATTTCTCCCGACAGTTTTATTTTGTAGTTATATTAATAATTATCTCCTATAATAGGTGAGGAAATTGAGAGATAGTGAATTTAAATGAGTTGCTCAAATTTGCACAATTAATAAAGTCTGAATGATTTCAAAATATGTGCCCTTTCCAATATGCAATCTAGTTTTTAGGGATCTATTGCTATCACCATTTCCCAATATTTGTCTTTAAAATGTTCATCCTATCATACATTCATAAAAAATCTATGTAAGATTGGGATTTATTTCACCCATTTGAAACTGTTTTATTTCACCTTCAAACGGGTGAAATAAATTAATACAATAGTCACATATTAAACATCAGGAGGTGAGTAGAAAAGCTAGGGAAGCTTCCTCTGTATTTATAGCCACTCCCCATCACTGGCATCACTGCCTCAGCTCTGCCTCCCCCCATCCCCATCTCCTGTCCGTGGAAAAACTGTCTTTCATGAAATTGGTCCCTGGTACCAAAAAATGTTGGGGACTGCTGCTCTATGGTATTTAGCTCTTCAGGTTAGTTTCATACAAAGTATTAATAATTCTAGTCTGGAGTTTGGTCCATGAAAAGTCAGTTGGCTAGGTTAAGTTTTAGTTTGAATGTAGACGATTGCGAGAAGCATTCCAACTTTAGTCAAGATGGCACTTTTTCCCCTTCCAAAATCCCAATCCTAATCCAAAAAAAATTTTTTAAAAAGCCAGCAACAATAAACATAGCCATGCTTAAAATAAGAATGACTTTGGACCAGAAATGGAAGAGATAGACAGAGTGACTATAAATAAAACTATAGTGATCAAAATAAAATTCTCAATGGATTATTTTATCTACTAAAGAGAGTAAAAGGGAGAATTAATAAACTGAGATACAATACTGTACTGAGAAATTCACCTTGGATACAGCAGAGAAGAGAAAAGATTGAAAATAGTAAAGAAAAATTAAGAGGTATGGAGAATAGGAGGCTTCAACTACATTGCAGATAAGATTTAAAGAAGTAGAACAAGGTGACTATATTTCGACAAGTAGAGAAGCAGTAATTAAAATTATTTTAGCTGAGACGTTATTTTCTAAATTCTCAAATGCTTAGCCCATTAAGTTTTAGTCTTCTTTCTATAACAGGAGTCGTGGGCCAAATCTAGCCCAATGCACATTGGAACACATTAAAAATTATAAGAAACTCAAAATTTAATGTTCATAAAATTTTACTGGGGCATAGTGATGCTCACATACTTATATATTTTCTATAGCTTCTTGAGTTGAGGCAGAGTTAAATAGTTGTGACAGAGATCTTTTGACCCGCAGAGTCAAATATACTTACTCCCCATCCCTTTTCAAAAATATTTGCTGATTCCTGTTATATTATATAAGCATTTAAGGACAATAGTTTCACTTTACATATTGCTTCTGCTACATCCCATGAATACCATTGTCATTGACTTATACCATCGTCATTCTTGTTCTGAGATAAATATTTCGAATTTTTCATTATGACTTCTTTGACTTACAAATAATAAAAGTATGTGTTTAATGTACAAATGCATGTTTAAAAACATATTTTCGTCGTTGGGTTTTTTATTTTTTTTTAAGACAGAGTCTGGCTCTGTTGCCCTGGCTAGAGTGCCGTGGCATCAGCCTAGCTCACAGCAACCTCAAACTCCTGGGCGATCCTCCTGCCTCAGCCTCCCGAGTAGCTGGGACTACAGGCATGTGCCACCATGCCTGGCTAATTTTTTCTACATATATATTTTTAGTTGTCCGGATAATTTCTTTCTACTTTTAGGAGAGACGGGGTCTCGCTCTTGCTCAGGCCGGTCTCGAACTCCTGACCTTGAGTGATCTACCCACCTCGGCCTCCCAGAGTGCTAGGATTACAGGCGTGAGCCACTGCGCCTGGCCTGAGTTTTTTCTTTTTTTTTTTTTTTTTTTAACAGACTCTGTCTTCCAGGCTGGAGTACAGTGGTGTAATCATAGCTCACTGCGACCTTGAATGCCTAGGATCAAGTGATCCTCCTGCCTGAGCCTCCCTAGTAGCTGGGACTGCAGGTGCACACCACCATGCTATGCTAATTTTTAAATTTTTTGTGAAGATGAGATCTCACTATGTTGTCCAGGCTGATCTCAAACTCCTGGCTTCAAGCGATCCTCCACTGTCAGCCTCCCAAAGTGCCAAGATTACAAGCATTAGCAGGGTACTTAGCTGAGCTTTTTCTTAATTGATGTTTATCCTAATAAAATATTCTGTTGGATACCTTGTCTTTCTATATCTTTCAAATATGTCTATTAGTTTAATGGTTACTCTTGAAGTTTTACCATGCATTCTTAACAAAGTGTAAAGGTGACTGACTACCTCAATCATGTAAATTTATTAGAATGTCTATAAAACAGATCACCCTCTTCACAGGCAACTTTAAAATAAATCACAAAAATTATCATTTTGTTATTTAAAGAACTTTTGATATGCCTACAGGTAATCTGTTAGTAAATTATTTGCTCATGTTTCATATTTATAGTTCAGAACTTTTTTACTGTCATTTCCCTTCCCAAAATTATTCTTTAAAACTTATTTTCATGAAAGGTCTACTAGTGATAAACTTTCTTAGTTCTTGTTTGCATGAAAGTATATTTGTCATTATTTAAAGATACTTTTCAAAGTACTGAATTCTAGATTGAAAGCTATTTTTTCTCTCAGCATTTGATGATATTATTTTATGTTTTTCCCTTTGGCTTCCATTGCTGTTTTTGAGATCTCTGGCACCAATCAAATGGTAAGAGAGGAGGTAACAAGATTGAATGTTTAGGGGTACCTACTACAAGGCCTATACAAAACCTCTAATTTATTCACATAAAATGGACCCCAAAGGTTTTGTTTTTTGCTTTTGTACATCAGCAAGAAGACACTATTAAGTTTTAAAGGGAAAAAACAATTCAAATCTTACTCTTCTTAATAATACCATATGGTATCCATTTGATTCCATAATTTTATATTTAAGACTTACTCATTTTTATTGGGTACTCTGGCTGAGTAAAAATGCAAACAAATAAATTACAAAACTGGCAATGAACATTTCCCACTTAATCTTCCAGTTAATTTCTACATTAGGCTGCTAACTACCTAAAGACCATCAAGCACCCGCTGCTCTTTAAAGTTTCTTTATTACTTCCCTATCTCTATCCTCTGATACACTCAAAATATCACTGGACATTAACTCCAACATGCACGGTATTTCAAACAGGTTTCTTTCTTACAACCAATAGCTATGAAGTATGCAGAGCATTAAACCATCCTAGCAGGCAGAAATACTATAAAAGCAGGTAGCTTTGTTTTCATCTTCTGTATTGGGTATGTTTATGAAAAATCAAATTCTTTTCCCCTAGGGAACTTTCATTGGGACAGTTAATCTAATTTCTTGCTGCTTTATACTTTTCTCCTTTCATTTTTTCCTGACTGCAAGGTATAAAGGATTTCAAAAAAATATTTTAGGCTGCTGACTATAGATAGATTTATTGAGGGAGTTATGCTGACTAAATTCTCATCATATCCGTGATACCCTCCGCATCAAAGGGTAAGGCAAAGGAATGCTCTTGCTGAAAATCCTCTTTAGTTTATCCAACTGTTAAATTATTTACCACTTTGGTTACTGTGTAAAATCTCATGATAGGAATGAAAGCCTCAGCAATAAAGTGTGATTACTTTTTATAGCACAAATGATGACTGGTCAGAGATGCAGTAGGAGGATCATTTTGTGGAAATCACCTTTTGAAGAGAAAATGTATAGCGTGTTAAGAATCCTGTTCAACATGGTTTGTCGTGACATAGATACAATAATACTGTGGGTCATTTCTCAACTTCTAACAATTTACTAGACACAGTTAAAATATGATAGACTAGAGCTGGTTTCTTCCTTCAATGTCAACAATAGACATAATTCTCTTATATTACACCTTCTAATTCTGTATAAGACATCAACAAATTTAAATGTGATATTAATTTCTCATCCATACTCAGACTCTGTCTCCACAAAGTCTGTTTATTTTCTCCCGACTGATTTATTAGCTATTTTAATTATACTATCAATGAAGTCCTAATCGCAGAGCTAACAACAGGGGTTTTTGAATCACTAATCATCAGGGAAATACAAATTAAAACCACAATGAGATATTATCTCACTCCAATTAGAATGGCTATGATGAAAAAATAAATGCTGGTGAAGATGCGAAGAAATGGGAACCTTTATACATCGTTGGTGGGAATGTAAGCTGTTATAGGCATTATGGAAAACAGTATGGAGGTTCTTCAAAAAATTAAAAATAGAACTACCATATGATCCTGCAATCTCATGATTGGGCATATAGCCAAAGAATATGAAATAAGTATGTAGAAGAGATATCTACATTATCATGTTTATTTCAGCACTATTCATAAGAGCCAAGATGTGGAATTCACCTAAGTGTTCATTAATGGATAAATGAAGAAAATGTGATATATATATATATATACACACACACACACACACACACACATATATATATACACAAAATAAAATATTATTTACCCATTAAAAGAATGAAATCCTGCCATTTGTAGCAACATGGATGAACCTGAAGGACATTATGGTAAGTGAAATAAGCCAGGCATAGAAAGATAAATTTCACATGATCTTGCTCATAAATAGAATCTGAAAAAGACCTGATTTCATAGAAGTACAGAGTAGAACAGTGGTAACCAGAGACCGGAGAGAAAAGGGAGGAGAAGGGGATGGGGAGAGCTCGGTCAATGGGTACGAAGTTATAGTAAGGTAGGGAGAATAAGTTCTAGTGTTCTATTGAATAGTTGGATGACTAGAGTTAACAATAAAGTATTGTATATTTCAAAATAACTAGAAGAGAGTATTTTGAATGTTCTCACCACAAAGAAATTATAAATATTGGAGCTGATGGATATGCTAAATATCCTGATTTGATCATTACACAGTATATATACATGTACTGAAACATCACACCGTACTCCCCTAAATATGTACAATTTTGTGTCAATTAAAAACAAAATTAAACTTAAACAATTAGTGTTTTTGAGACTCAGTATATGCTTTGTTTTTTTTTTTTTGTTTTTTTTGGTTTTTTTTTTTTTTTTTTTTTTTTTTATAAATATAGCATCATCGATTTGGTGAGGAAGAGTGAAAAGAAGAGCAAAAAAGGCATGAAGAAGCCAGGTTGTAAGTGCAAGTCTGCCACCCACAAGAGGAAGTGACTTGGTTTTTCTAGATGCTAGTGTTTTCCTTTGAAATCTGTAAGTGTTGAGCTACCAGTTCTCTAAGAATTACTAGATGTCCAAAATTATTATCATCTGGTATCTAAAAATATAAATATAAAACAAAAATAGTTTGTATTGAAATTATGATAAGTAAAGATGGATAACAATTACTACCAATATATATGCGTATGTGTATGTATGTGTGTGTGTGTGTGTGTATATATATATATACATAGAGAGAGAGAGAGAGAATAGCAAAATGTATGAATGAGGTACCTCTACTTGCAAGTATTTGTGTAAATGAAAAGATTCAAAGGCATGCCAGGTTTTTCTAGGGCTCTAGCTGGTTATAGCTAATTCTTGTGCACAAATTTTTATGAAAGAGGAAAATTCAGAGCTCAAATGGTCAACCTACCACTATAGAGATAAAATGTCTCAAGCTGTTTCTCTCTCTTCGTTTCTGGCTGCTCTAAAACCTGCTAACTTTTTCCATTGATGTTAAGATAACTCATTGTTTATGGTATTTACAATTGAAAGACTACCTGGAGATCCTGCAGCCAGTTCTAACTAAAATGCAGACATTGAAAACCCATTTTGAACTGAAGGGAAAAAAAAAGGGTAAAGGTTTTCTAAAAATCAAACTGCCATGGAAACTGCTTTACCCAAACTTTTGATCCACAGGCCTAATTAGGTTACCTATCAGGGCAACTAAAGTCTGCCATGTGAACAAGTTCCAGTTTCGTCAGAAGAAATTTGTATCCAGCTGTCTTTTTAGACCGGTGAGTTTGTGTTACCATCTCATGGCTAGAGTTCTAGGGTAAAATCTGTGAAGAACTTTGTGTCCATGTCTATGTGTGTGAGAGTGTATATATTTAGGTACGTTTTGTGTATGTCCATGTATTACATGTTTGTGCTTACATGGTTCCGGACTGGCTTAAATATAAGGGAGCGCTCATGAATTAAACAAACCCAAATGGTTCACATGAATTTAGTAATCTTTGGTAAATAAACTAGGTTATTATTTAAAAATAAAAAGGTGTTATTAGTAAAATAATAGTAAAAATGTTTTCAAATTGTCAGCACACGTTTGTTTTGGCCCGGGTTTTACTGTACATTTTTATGTTCTCGAGGTGTCAAGATTTGACATAAAGGTTATGAAAATATAAACTCAGCCAAAGACAAAATAATGTGTGATTTTTGATAAGTAAAGTAAATTTAATATTTGGTCTAATGATAATCACTAAATCTGAATTACCAACAAAAATACCTATGAGTTTAACTTTAAGGTAAAAATGCAAACGTGCCTAAGTGTCAGCAAATTAGAATAAATAAAACATCAAGTAGATAGAGCTCAAAAGCAAACTTATGGTCAAAGGTTTATGAAAATATTTTTGTTTTTGTCTTTTAATCTTAACTGAGAAGAAAGTGTGAAATATAGCCCCTGGTAAGTGGGAGAGAGTACGGGCCTGGGAAATGTAATGATATTGATGGACAGTGCAAAAAGTTCACTCATTGTCAATGATCATGTATTTAAAGTGTGTCCAACCAGCTCAATATGTCTCGCTTCACACTGGGCCAGCCAAAGAGTAAGGATGGTATTCATGCCATTGATCCCCTGAATTGTACAAATATGATAAAGCTTTTCAATGGTTCCCCATGGCTTTTAGAATGAGGGCACGTCTGTAATATGACCCACAAAAACTTTCATGTCTAGCCCTGCCTACTGCTCTAGCCTCATCTTGTGTCATAGTTATCTTTGTTCTTTTTTTTTTATGCTGCAGTCATGTGGAGATTATTTGTGTTTGAACTTGCTACATTGTATCCCTTCTCAAAACTTTTGCACATGCTGTTTCTTATCCCTGGAATGTTCATACCTCTACATTTTGGCTAATAAATGCATAGTCATCTTTCAGAGTTGAGCTAAAATAGAACTTGCTTTCTAAAGCCTTCTCTAACCATCTCTAGGATAGATAAAAGTTTTCTGTCATTTGTTTTTATGGTTTAGAATGCAAGCTGCAAATAATCAGAGACCCTGACTCATGCCTGTATGAAATACTTAAGTGCTTTTTGAATGAACTTTTTCTCAGTTCTATTTTATGAATAATCTGTTATCAGTGAGAATCACTGAATATTTTGTGACAAATTTTAAAATTCTAACTACACAGTTTTTAAAAGAATAAGACAAAATAGGGAATTTACATTTGGAACAAAACTGTCTACAGTCTGAAGTGAGAGGGGTATGGGGTGTCAGAAAAGGAAAATATATACTGGATTTCGGAGGCTAAAATATGAAATTAGCTCAAATACCAAAGTTATTTTTAATCAAATTAGGAACATAAGAAAGCCTTATTTCGAGTTTTTCAAAGAATTGTGAACTATACAATATCATCTGTATAACGAGAAAATATCCATAGGCCTTGATGTTAAACCTAGGGAGGAATACAAATAATGATCCTCGTGGTATATGTTAATACTGTTTCAGCTTTCAAAAAAATGAAGTTGAATTTAACTATCTCAGAATTTCCACGATTTGCTGATCTTATATGAACTTGTGTGAAACAAAGTTTAGAAAAAAATTATACTCTGCTATCATATTAGGTTAAGCAGAATTTTAAAGTTCTGTCTCCTCGTTTCTGAGGTCATACTGACATCCTCTCCATTCAACTTTTACTAATACAAATATTTACTGAATGTTTACTAAATTATATTGTGGTTATTTTTTAGACATTGATGATGCAGTAGAAGATAATTTTACCCCAAACATGCAATTATTCCTTGCCCCTTTGTTTTAACATTGGGGGATAAGATTATTTATGATTATTCATATTTTGTAATCTGGACAAACTGAGGGTACAGGTTTAAAACATAATTTTGATGCCGAGAGATAGGAACATTCATACACTGCTGGTGGGACTGCAAACTAGTACAACCTCTGTGGAAAGCAATATGGAGATACCTCAAACAGATACAAGTAGAACTACCATTTCATCTACCAATCCCATTACTGGGCATCTACCCCAAAGAACAAAAGGTATTCTATGAAAAAGACATCTGCACTCGAATGTTTATAGCAGCACAATTCACAATTGCAAAGATGTGGAAACAAGTGCCCATCAATACATGAGTGGATTAATAAAATGTGGTATATGTATACCGTGGAGTTCTACTCAGCCACAAAAAGCAATGGTGATGTAGCACCTCTTGCATTATCCTGGATAGAGCTGGAACCCATTCTACTAAGGGAATTATCCAAAGAGTGGAAAAACAAGCACCACATGTATTCATCATCAAATTGGTATTAACTGATCAACACTTCAGTGCACATATACTAGTAACATTCATCGGGTGTCAGGTAGATGGGATGTGGGAGTAGGGGATGGGTATATTCACACCTAATGGGTGTGGTGCACACCATCTGGGGGATGGACATGCTTGAAGCTCTTACTTGGGTGGGGCAAAGGCAGTAATGTAACCTAAACATTTGTACTCCCATAATATGCTGAAATAAAAAGAGTTAAAATAAATTAAAAAATAAAACACAATTTTGCTATAGGTACTATATAATTAAAATATCCACCAGTGCCGGCTTTTTTTAATTACATATTTTTGGATGGAGGCAATGTCGTAATTAGAAACATATTTCCAAATTTTGAGTTATGAATATTTTGAATATGTATATTGAATAGTCTTCTCTCTCCCCAAAATTTTCAGCATACTGAAGGTAATTCTATTTAAAAAGCAGATACTGAATACTTTCTGATTACCAAGCCTGCTGTCCAACTT
Organism: Indri indri; assembly: GCA_004363605.1. NCBI lineage: Eukaryota > Metazoa > Chordata > Mammalia > Primates > Indriidae > Indri > Indri indri. The sequence continues at coordinate 3,080 of RJWJ010024501.1, read as the reverse complement.
TCTGGGCATAGGGAACCACAAATTCTGCTAAAGAAATGCATTAAACCCTCAGGTGAAAAGGGCCTGATTCAGACTCCTATAGACAATTAGGAACAGGATTGACGGTCTCCTAGCCAAGTCTTACCCATTCTTCTTCAGCAGCGGTGTAGCCTTAAGGCAACATTCCAAATAGTAGCTCAAAGTATGGGAACATTAAGATGTGGGAAAGATAAAAAATACGACTATGTTTTAAAGTGATTATTTTCTTTAGGTGACAATGACAAAGAATTCAACTAAAGCTATGGCTCTGTCATTGCCGCATAATTTGTAAATGCCCCAATTGATACCAAGAGTTAAGGCGATTATTACGACATCAGTGCCCTAACCATATTAATTGGAGACTGGAACACTTATTTGAATACAATTTTGTTTTCAATTGAAATCTCAGGCTGTTATTTCTCAGTAATCTTCCACTCAGCAATAAAGCAGATAAAAAATTATGAAAAGACTAAAATGGACAGCCCTACTGAAAAAATGCTAAGCCAAACTGGAAATTATATATAAACCAGTTCATATATTTATTTCCCTCATCATTTATTAATCACACTATAATTTATGATATAATTCATGTGATATAATTTACATCATATATAACATATTTTATGTAATATATATACACGCAAACAGAATAGTCTGAAATATATCTTGTTATGTATAATACTCTCAAAATTGAGTAGCAAAATTGATTTGAGAATTGATAAAGTTAAGTAAAATTTTTTAAATGCCCCAAAGTACTTCCTCGATATAATCAATGCCTCATAAGATCTTTATCATTTACCAATTAGAACTAAATTTATTGTACGTTGGTACACACTTAAATACATATAAACATAAATAGCAACATTGAATCTCTAAAATACTGACTCCTCAATGAGCTGTGTAGTAAAGCACTTAATTCCCACCCATGTGGATTTAACGCAATTGCCAGAACATTTTAATGAATACGCACATGCATACTTGTGTATGCACGTGAGTGTATCTCCCCTGGTTTAGTTTGCCATAAAATCTCTGTCAATAAGTCACCCATGAAAAGCGCAGCTTTTTCTCACCTTTTAGATGTTTAAAAAAAGGTTACAAAATTTAAAATAAAGTAAAAAAATTCAAAAAGGCACATTTTACATTTTCACCTTTGATATCTATTATTTCTAATTTAAGGAAGATCATTATTTACATTAAGTCAAAGACTAATTCTATATTCAGGAATACACTAAATTTTGTCTCAATATTTCAGTGTTTTTGCTGTGAGTGCTCTATAAAACTCAAACACAACCATTCAATTTATAAAAAAAAGATAAAAGAAGTTGTTATGAACTATTGTGCCAGAACAGTTTGGACTATGATATGTTTAAATTTAATGTCATTAGATAACATAGATACAACCAGGATAAGCATGAATCCACAAAATCATGGCATTTAATGATCAAGTATTATGATGTTTTGAGGTATTTAGCCTCATATACAATTTATCAATTTCTTCTGATTTATGGTGAAGTTTTTTAAGACTTAATACTTTGTGTTCTTGAATGCTGTTCTGCTTTTGAATGTTTGCAAAGAAATCTTTAAGTTTTATTTTTGCCAGAATTAGCAGTATTAATAAAAAGAGTAGCACACCAGAAATAGATAAAATATTTCTTTGGAGTGAATGGAAGTGGGGGAAAATTATATTTTACAAATACTAATAATGTATAAAATTAACATAATTTTTTTCATAAGTAATATGTGTTTGAAATACTAAATATCTCTAATCACTATATATAATCCTTAAATTTTAGCATTCAAAAGAATCCAATATAAAATAGAATTTACAAAAATTTTTGGTGGAGTACAGTATAGTGTTCTGTCAAAAACTAATGGGAATATCCTATAATTTGAATTATAGAAATATAAATTTCTAAAAGTTAAACAGATCAGTAATGCCAGAAAAATTATTCAAAAATTGCTTGTCAAAAGAGAACCCACGCATCTTACATTGACCACTTGTTTCTAATGAAATAATATATTTTAGGCAACAACAACATTAGGCTGGTCCAATTTATATAAAATACACAACTGAGTATTTAAAGAATGAGTTCCTAAGACTTTAATTTTTATTAATGTGTCTTTTAAAAAATACTATGTCAGAATCCCATTCATAATGAAATGCTCCGAGATAGTTATATTTCTCTTCTTTTGGATTATGAGAATTATTTATATATTCAGTCTTATAGCTTCATTACTAATAGGAAAAATAGCCATAGGATATGAATTATTCTGAGAAAGAATTGGAATCTTTTCTTCTGTTTTAAATTTTTAAAAAGATAAAATCATTTCTAATGATAAAATCCACATTGCTTCTGGCTCAGCTTACAAATCACAGCTACTGCTGTGTAACTCAAAGCTACTGGTTAATACTTCTATTTTCCTTGCCTGTAAAACTATAAGCTCCAATGCCATAATGATTCCTTAATGGAGTAAGTTAGTGATAATGAGATAATAAGAAACACAAGTTAAATTATTAATTTAAAAAAGGTAAAGAAAAGGTAATGAAAGTTGCAAGGGGCATGTCTCATATTTTAAAAACTAATGGAGAAAAATAAACCCAGAAGCAGCTTAACACCTAAACTTTAGCCTGCAGTCATGTAGTAATGAAACCCCTGACATTGCAAATACATTTACTTGACAGTTGTTCTCACTCATAAAATAATGGGTCCTTCAAAAAGCTCATTACAATTGAAAGTAAGCTTTAAAACCCATAAAAATATCTCTGACATTTATTGCCAAAAAGTAGCTTGAAGATGTTGATACATATCGATAGAATGCTTGATGACATTTGGAAATTTTATTAATAATTTATTCACAGCATATAAAAATTCATAGAGAAAAGCTTGGCTGGAATATGCTTGTGGGCAGGCAAACAATGGTCTAATTGCCTGTGGGCTAACTGGAAAACCCTGGTATTTATTTTGCAGGAACCTTAGAGCAAGCCGGCAGTATCTTATTCCTGGTAATTTTCCATTAGCAATCACCCCATGAATCCATCCAAGTTCTTTCTGATATAGCTC
>RJWJ010024500.1:0-24778 GCA_004363605.1 Indri indri | reverse complement strand
CGAGTAGCTGGGACTACAGGCATGCGCCACCATGCCCGGCTAATTTTTTCTCTATATATTTTTAGCTGTCCAATTAATTTCTTTCTATTTTTGGTAGAGATGGGGTCTCGCTCTTGCTCAGGCTGGTCTCGAACTCCTGAGCTCAAACAATCCGCCCGCCTCGGCCTCCCAGAGTGCTAGGATTACAGGCGTGAGCCACCGCGCCCAGCCTGTTCCCAAATCCTTATGGCACAGCTTGCTCTGGGTTCATGGTAGGCAATTTGCTCTCGTCGGTTTCCCTGTAGGTTCGGTAGATGTTCAGGGGACTGCATTGCACTCTTTGGGCACAGCCCCCTAGGTTTTCCTCTCCAGGCTGCTGGCTCTGCCTCCGCACTGGGTTCATTCACTTGGCCTCAGGCGATCACCGCCAGCTGGGCTGGCTTCCAATCCTCACCTTGGCTAAGAACCCGGCAGTGAATGCCCGGCCTCCCTCCCTCTGCTCCCAAGCTGCCTCTGACTCCCCAACCCCCAGCAGGCCATGCTTTCTCCTAACTCAGGCCATTCTCCACATGTTCCCATCCCCAAACCGCTCACTCCTGGCCTTTCTTCACCTTGGAGTCTTGATTCAATAAAGAAAAAGTTTTCTCTCCTTTAAATCTTTATTTCCCCTCTCAGAATTAACTTCTTCCCAGAAGGATCCGCAGTGGGGACGTCTATTCTTTCAGGGGAAACTCCACTTCCACCCTCGATGGGAAAAACCCTGGAGGGAGGGCAGGTTATGCAGATTACACACAAACACACACACACACACACACACAGAGAAAGAGGAAATGACTTCAACCCAGTGGTTAATGAGAGAGCTGCCCCCATCGCAGGTCTCCTGATTGACTGACTCTCTGGCCAATTCTGGTTGCTTTGATTGGAGCTGAAATTCATCCTCCACTAGGGAACTTGCTCTGTCTGCGACTCCATGGCACGATTCTGGCAAGCCACTTAATGTCTCTGCAGCTCGGCTTCTTGACAGTAATTGGGGACAATAATAGTTACCTACTTCATAGGGATATTCAGCGGCTCAATTAGTAAAAGCTTCTAAAGTGCTCGAGTCCCATTATGAGTTGTAATGGAGTACATCTGCCGGTGTTGGCCAATCTGTTGGCTCTTGGTAGGAAATGCTCTAGAGCCAGAAAGACACCAACCCTAGAGACTAGAAAAAAACAGGAATAGAGCCTAATGCTGCTAGGTGTTTCAAAATCCTCCTTTGCCTTTGCCTTTTAGAGAAGCCGTTGGATGGAATGCTCAACTGAGAAATTTCCGCCTCACAAAGTGATCCTGAGTGTATAACCATGGACACATCATCAAAGTGACTGCACTGCATGGAGTCACAGACACCAGACTGGGACAAGAAGGCGACGGGGAGGGGCTGTCTCAGGTAAATAAGGCTGTGCTTGAAGTTGCCCAAGTAAAATTCATGCCCAGTGGTTGTAGTTGGCCATCCACATTCGTTAAGACACAGGGTAAGCTGCTGGAACAGTTCTGAAGCTATAGTGGCTTATACGAGATACAAGCAATTTATCTCTCATGTCATAGTCCAGAGGTAGCAGTTCAGAGCTGGTAGGATCACTCTGTTTTCATCACAAGCCTTCTGCTCGTGAGTCCATTTCTTACCATCTCCTGAGCAGTAGGAGGGGGAAAGGGACCAGGAACACTCAGTCTCTTTTTCTAAGGACAAGATCCAGCAATGGTCCCAGCATTATTCTCTCCAGCCCATTGGCTACACTCCCCAGGTGAAGACTACATCTCCCAGCTTCCCTTGCAGTTCAATGTGTCCATTAGACTAAATTCTATTGTCTCCAATTACTGGACACACTGGACTGCAAGGAAAGCTGGGAAATGTAGTCTTCACCTGGGCAGTCTACACTGAAAGGAGAGGATAGCTAGAAGGTCAGGGGTGGGGGAACAGCTAGCAGTCAACCACAGCAGCCTGGAAAGACACCAGGAGGCTGTCTGTAGGCATGTGGTTGAAAAGTGCCAGAATATCCAGTACTCCGGTCAGCTTTTTAGGAATAATTACAGTAGTGGGTGGGCCTAGGATGTCATTGGAAATTACCTAATAGCAGTTGAAAGAGGTGTCAGACTTCCTGGAAGAAAAAGTGAAGATGGAAACTGGTTCCATGCCACTGAGACCTTGTAACCTCTTTGAAAGACCCGTTCTTAGAAAACAATGTTCACCTGTGCCAAGCAGTCTGGCCAATGAGAGAAGCCTCCTCCAACCTAGAGGCTTGTTTCTAGGTCTTGATCTGACTCATCTTTGGAAGGTGAGGGGGGAGGAGGCCAGAGGGGACTCTCCCAGAAGGTAGCATCAGTTATTAAATATTTCTCAAAAGAGGAGTTTCCCTACATTTTGTTAAAGAAGAAGAAGGAGGAAGATGAAGATGAGAAGGAGGAGACAGGTACTCTTGCACTTCAAAACCCCTCTAGGCTGACTTGCAAATTTCTGGAATAATGTAATTTTCATGTTACATGAAGAATGCTAATCTGGTTAGTGGATTAGAACACCCTGGGAAGGGAGGAAACGTCAGCAGAAAGTAAGACTCCGTAATCTGGTTGCCATTTGGGGGAAACTGCTGCTAACATTTCTAATTAAACAGCTCTCGGATGTTTTCAAAGACTGGTTTTCCCTCAGAACATTCATGCTGAAGCCCCTCCAATTGTCAAAATTAGAACAGAACAATGCCAATCTGGAGCGTTTATTTTTAAAAAGCACACGATTGAGCTGGGCGGGCAAGACACTGTGACTGAATCAGAGATATTTAATATGAACTTTTTATTATGAAAAATTTAACACATATATAATAAACTCAGAGACAGCAATCAACAACTGATGACCAGTCTTATTTGTATTCCCCACTGACTTTGGGCCTTCCCCCTGGATTTTTCTTTTTTTTTTAGACGGAGTCTTGCTCTGTCGCCCCGGGCTAGAGTGCAGTGGAGCGATCATAGCTCAGTGTACCCTCGAACTCCTGGGCTCAAGGTATCCTCCTGCTCAGCCTCCCAAGTAGCTGGGACTACAGGTGCGCATCACAAAGTCCAGATAATTTTTTCTATTTTTAGTAGAGATGGGGTCTCACTCTAACTCAGGCTGTTCTCAACACCTGGCCTCAAGCGATCCTCCCACCTTGGCCTCCCAGAGTGCTGGGATTACAGGTGTGAGCCACTGCGCCCGGCCCATCCCGGTATTATTTTGAGTAAATCCCAGTATCAAATCATTCATCTGGACATATTTCAGTAGTTGTCTCTAAAAGATAAGAACTCTTTATAAAATACATAACCACAATACATAATCACATTTTGATAATAATTCCTTAATATAACCAAATATCCAGTCAGTGTTAAATTTCTCCGGTTCTCTCCACACTCCCCCCTTTTCTTTCTTATAGTTGATTTATTTCCATCACGATCCCAACAATGTTTACATGTTGCATTGGGTTGCTATGTCAGATGTCTCTTCAGTTTCTTTTAATCTATAGGTTCCCTCTTAATGTATTTTTCCCCTTTAGCCCATAAAGTTCCCCAAGGTCTGGACTAGCCGGCTTCATCCCAGTAGTGTCATTTGACATGTTCATCCATCCCCTGCTTTTCCTGGTGATTAGTTTCTAGATCCTGAAGCTTGGTGTCCTTTGGCTGGATTTGGCTGCACAGGTGTATGTTCTTACAGCAGGAGGCTCATGATGTCTGATCATCTCTCCGTGATGTTAGCAGACACTGAGGATCATTTGCTAGATCCCTTATTTCAATAGGAATTTGCAAAATGCCATATTATAATTATTTTATTCCTTCTTTATTTACTGGCTGAAATACTTCTATAGACAGAAATGTTCCCTCCTCAGCTATTTGTGGTTAACCTGAGGAATAACTCATATAGGAAAGACAGGATAAATGCTTGACTTTTCCTATTTTACTTACTGGTTTTATAAAAATGAATTGTTAGACGTCTTACAAAGGGACTGAGAGTTTGTTTTTGTTTCACTGTCATTACGAAGTCACAAATTTTTACATGTGCAGTGTGACTCAATCCTTTGTGGTTAATCTTATTGATGCTCAAATTGTCCCACTGTTGGTCAATGGAAGCTTCTATGCGTTGACTCCTGAGTTCTTTTGCCAAAACCTCGGTAGTCTGTGATAGCTTGCTTGCTTTCTGGCATGACTAGAGGTACAGGCTTATGTCTTGCTCTAGACTGGACTCAGCCACATCTCTAAAGAACCTGGTTTTCCTTAGCAGTAAATGGTATTTAGAGAGCACAATCCGGGCAGTTCAAACAGTTTTTAAGAAAACTTTTTTTTGTTTAATTTGAAAAAAATGTTTAAGAATTGCCAAGATAATTTTAATTCAAGGACTAAATGAAAAAGTTGAACAAGGATGTTCCAGAATAACACTTCCCAATAGAACTTTCTGCAGTGATGGACATGTCCCATCCCTGAGCTGTCCAATATGGTAGCCACTAGCTACCTGGGGCTATGGAGAGCTTAGAATGTGATCCATGCAACTGAAACACTGATTTTTTTAATTTTAGTTTTAAATTAATTTTAAATTTAAATAGTCACATATGGCTACTGACTACCTTCCTGGCCAGTGCAGAAGTCTAAAAGCTACCGATTAAATTTAAGAAGCATGTTTTTAAGCATCATCCACGTGCAAGGCATGGTGAAGGCACCGCCAGGTGGAGAACAGAGTAGTACACTGTCATTCTGCGGGAACCTTCTAATACATCACATCACAGTAAGGGAAATAAGACAAATCCCCTGAGGATTTTAATGTCATCACAATGGTAATTGCCAGAAAAGTTGCAATGCAATGAACATTCTGAGAAAGAAAAGATATTTTAATAATTTGGTTGGGATGGTCAGAAGTGGATTCATGGAGAAGATGACATCAGAAGATCCCTTTTCTGTCTTTCCCCCATCAGAAATCATAGCTTTAGCCTATTTTTTATTTCATTTTTAAAAATAAAATTTTTTAAATTTTATTTTAAGAAATTGATTTTAGTTTTTAGAGTAGTCTTAGGCTCACAGCAAAATTGAGCAAAAACACAGAGTTCCTACATATGTCCTGTCTCCCCCACCACACACACGCACAGCCTGTCCCGCCAGTGACATCCCCACCAGAGCATGCATTTGTCACACCTGATGAACCTACCCTGACACGGCGTCACCACCCACGGTCCACAGCTTCCGTCGGGGCTCACCCGTGGCGGGTATCTTCAGAGGGTTTGGACACATAGGTGATAACATGAATCCACTCTTTACTGTCACACAGAATAGCTTCGCTGCCCTGAAGCCCCTGTTTACTCCACTCTCTCATCCTCCTTCTCCCCAACGGCTGACAAACGCTGATCTTTTTACTGTCTCCACGGTTTTGCCTTTTCCAGAAGGTCATATAGTTGCACTCATACAGCATGTACCCTCGTCAGATTGGCTTCTTTCACTTAGTAATGTGCACTCAAAGTTCTTCCATGGCTTTTCACAGTTTGACAGCTTATTTTTTTAATGCTCAATGATATTGTGGATCTATACGATAGTTTATCCATTCACCTACCAGGGCATCTTGGTTGCTTCCTAGTTAAATATGCATGTTCAGGTTTGTGTGTGGACGTAAGTTTTCAACTCCTTTGGGTAAATACCAAGGAGCACGATTGCTGGACCATATGGTAAGAGTGTGTTTAGTTTCGTAAGAAACTGCCAAACTGCAGAAGATGCTTTTTAAACTAATACTAATAATAATAGCCCTTTCGTTTATTGAGTACTTACTCCGGACTAAGAGTTTCATGTATAATAATGTACTTAGTTTGATCCTAATAACCTGTAAAGTAAATATTGCAAAGGAATAAATAGAGACTCCAGGAGAATAATGACCGGCCCAGGGCCCCACAGCTCTCAGGTCTGTGTCACTCAACGCCCTTGTTCCTTCCTGCTATGTCAAGCTCTTAAAGCCCAAAGGTTTCACAAGAACTTTAAAAATGTGTCTTATTGGCCTTTGTTTCTTGGACGCTTCCTGGATGAAGATGACTCTCCTCTCGCATTTCTGAAATCCTTCTTCCAAAGAGGTTGTCCTTGAGGGTAACCTTGCTCCAGGGCGAAAGGGAAGAGCAAAGGCGGACACACAGGGGAGGCATGTTGTAAATACAGAGCCCTGGTGAGGGGGGCCTCAGTGTTCTCCTGATTCTCTCCGCATCCCAGGTGCGGCTGTGCATCCTCTCGGCACGTCACTCCGGCCCCTTGGCACTTCTCTCCTAGCCTCAGTGTTTTGCCCTCCTGGCTGCTTGCTTGGTCCTGGGTCTCTAGCTCCTTTCCATATCCTTGTACCCAGTCTCCACTTCCTTGTCCATCCCTGTGCCTTGGCCTTAGTGATGCTGTTTGGCTCTCCCAGGGCTTCTTCTGGGCACTGCCTTTGCTGTCTCCCTTGTTGCCAACCTTGGCCCCAATCCTGGGCCTAGCAAAAATTTGTTGGCGCTCAGTCTTGGTGGGAAGCCCTCTGACTGTGCTCCCCTAAGGGGCCAGTTTAGAGAAACCATATCTTCATTTATTGCTAGAATTATTTTCTGTTGGGCATCAAATTTCAGAAAAGTCATTTAGTAGCTGAAGGGCAGCCTGCCAGGCTCCATACCCCTGTACCACTGCTCACTAGCTATGTGTCCCTGGAGAAATGATTTAACCTTTCTAAGCGCCTCAGTTTTCTCATCTGTAAAATGGGGATATTAGCAGTACTTGCTTATAGATCTATTGCTAGACATAAATGAGATAAGGCTTGTAAAACTTTTAGTATAGCACTTGGTATGTTGTAAGTACTCCATAAATATTAGCCATTAGTGATAATGATTATGCAACCAATACTAGATGGCCTTTGGTTTGTGGGAAAGCTGGAACAAATAACTTTGCAACTGGGGCAAATTATTGTAGCTGACCGGTGCTAAGAGTTCTGAAATAAATGAGCGACTGAGTTCAAGACCTCAGTCTTCATTTTATCTGATGAGTGGCCTTGGGTAAGTCACTTACTTTTCTAGAGCCTCAATGTCCTCATGTGTAGAGAAGGGATTATAACCTGCTGGCCTGCCTCAGGGCCTTTGCACTTGCTCTGGACACTCCCAAGTGTTCAAGCTCCAGCAGGCAGGGACTTGGCCCAGCCTGTTCATTGCTGGGTTCCCAGCACCAGAGATGGCACCTAGAACATAGTAGACTCTCAATAAACAGTGTTGAAAGAAAAAGAAAAAAACATGTAAGAAAGTCTTTTCGAAGTATACAGAACCCTAGAGCCTAAGGTATTTGTATATGCTGGCAGTTTCTGGGCCATCTGGAAGTCTGCAAGCTGAAATCAGCAAGTCAACCCACCTAAAATGTGTAGCTTTGCTGAGAGCAGCATCTTTTCAGAATCAAAGCTCACCCTGTTGATTTGTGATGAGCATAAGGAACCCTGCCAGCCCCGGAGGAAGACAAGGCCAAACGTGGTAGAAGTATCTCCTTGGTACTCTGGCCAAGTCCTGTGCCACTCTGTCCTCCTTCGTGGGCCCTTCCTGTGCCTGAAGTCTGGGAGAAGTCTCTCTACTCCCTCCTGCCCTCCAGGTAAAGGACCTGCAGAAAATGCTCACATATTCCCACCACGTGCAAAGCCCACTCCTCTACCCCCGAGGCTAATCCCTGATTCGTAATAAGAAATTTTATCTAGTCATTAACTGCCATTTATGAGTGACTGTTTTAGTCATTAACTCAGCCAATTATCCCAATAACCCTCCAAAGTTAAATTTATCCTGCCCCCCACTTTAGCAATGGAGAAACGGAGGCTCTCGCAGCTTGGTAACCTTCCCTGGATCGGGCACTGTTCTTGGCAAAGACCTTAAAGCAGACTCCTCGGCCTGTGCTGCCTTCTGCGAGCTGAGCTGAAGCGGACGCCCGGAGGAAGGGGGCTGGGCGCCACCGCACAGGCCTTCGCTCTGGCTGCTCTTGCCTGCAGTAAGGGGATATGTTTCCAAAATGCTGCTGGCAAATAATTCCGAGGGTTTGGCCAGCCTGAAATAACTCATCTATTTAGAGGTTTCGAGACCAGGCGGCAGAAGCTAAATAAGGTAAAGTGTCAGTCAAGAGTGGAGGCTCAGGAAGAGAATAGAATATTAAAAAACTCAAGGCTGATACCATGCTTTTCTTTACCTAAGGCTCTTTTAAAAGTGTGTATCCATAGGAATTGTCTTTGTTTTCACCCTAGAACTGGAAATTCTGATACCAGTCCAGGTAAAATACATGCACACGCATACACACATATATACACACATACATGTATATATATTGGTTTATGATACACACTAATATATGTGTATTTAGTTTATAATACACAACCACACAACTTTGGGAAAGAAGGTTTATTATACATAATACTAGAAAAACATAAGAGTTCTTAGCCAAACTTCATGTCCAGATTGTGGGTATAGGGATTTAGAGATCATTCCTATGGGATGTTAATTATTGTTATCATTTTTTTTTAAAAAACAGCGTCTCGCTCTGTCACCCAGGCTGGAGTGCAGTGGTGCTATCATAGCTCATTGTAACCTCAAACTCCTGGGCTCAAACGATCCTCCCACCTCAGCCTCCCAAGTAGCTAGGACTACAGATGTGCACCACCATACTTAGCTTAATTTTTAAATTTTTTGTAGAGATGGGGTCTCACTATGTTTTCCAGGCTGATCTCGAACTCCTGGCCTCAAGTAATCCTCCTGCCTCAGCCCCGCAAAGTGCTGGGATTACAGGCATGAGCCATCACTCCCAGCCAAATTGTTAGTAATACTAGTAGCTATGACTTACTTGGCACTTACTGTGTGTCAGGAACTGGGCTAGTTCCTTCCCATGCATTTTTATACTTACTCTTCACAACAACTCTGTTTCCATTTTTCTGTTGTATTGATGAAGAAATACAGGTTCAGAGAGATTAAGCGACTCATCCAGTGCTACACAGATGTTCAGTGGCAGAGCCAGTTTTTGAGCTCAATCTAAAGACTATAAGTACACAAGGTAGGAAACAAGTCTGTTGTGTTTTCCAGTGTGTTATCTGGTGCACAGAATGGACTTAGCCATTGTAAGTGCCCGATAAATGCCGGAATGAGGAATGAATGAGCCAGTGCATGTGTGAATGAATGCATGAGTGAATGGCTCCAACTCCTGTGTTCCCAGCCACCCTACGGAACCTCCTCCTTCTCTCCGTTTCACACGGTGCCAGCACATCATGCTCTCTGCGTCTGAATGACATGGGGCATTAGGATTGAGCACTCTTTGTATCTAAAGTAGAATAAAGCAGACCTAGGTATGTTCTCACTGTCTTTGTAGATTTGCAGTCAGGGGAGGGCGATGGAGGAATGGCTGGCCCTGAGTGTTTGCAGATCTGGGTAAAGGGGTCAGGGCGGAGAGTGTGGATAAACAGGGCAGGTCCACCCTGGGTGTGTCTGCCAGCAAGTTCTCAGCCACGTGGCCATTGCCACTCTGGGGGAGAGGGAACCGAGCGCTCTGGAACTACGATATGGGCTCACTCTCGGGGAGGGAAAGAGGAAGTGACACAGGACAGCTTCTACGGCCAGAAAGGAAAGCAGAAATTCGGTGAGAAACAGAAGTTCCCTTGCAGCGCCTCTTGTCAGTTCCTCAAACTTACACTAAACGTTAGCAGGGTATCACAGAAACCTTACAGAACTGGAAATCGGGGCCGAATTGCTGTTTTGTCACTGATTTGGATAATTCATTTTTTGCTTTGGGCTTCAATTTCCTTATCAGTCAAATAAATAATTTAGGCTAAACCCCTGGCACTTAGAACTGTGGGTGTGTAGGGAGGGGGTATTTCTGGTGGTCATAATGATTGATGAGTGACATCTATGTGTGTGTTGCGGGGCTGGGAAGCAGGACACTAAATGCATTCAAATGCTTAGTACCACGATTGTCCCAGGAAATGGGAGGGCATTGCCCTCGGAGAGGAAATGTCACAGGCCATTGCTGTGAGAAAGGAAGGCTAACCAGAAAGCCCTATTGGCACAGTGGCAGCCCAGCCCCTCCTCAGCAAGGCTTACATCGGAGCAGCTGCCAGGCCAGCGGGGCAGGCCAGTGGAGCAGAGCTGGCTGAGAGAGGCGTCCAGGTCCAGGGGTCTGAGAGCGGGACCCTGTCCTTAGGGTCTGGAGGGGTGTCCCAGCTGGAGGTGGAAGGGGCTGAAATGCTGGGAGAACCAGTGAACCAGAGGTCTGGCGTTGAGCCGAGAAGCTCACCCCAGGAGGCTAAGGCAGAGGAGACATGAGCGGGGAAACCAGACGCTCCTCAGCAGGTACCCTCGAAAGATGTGCCAACTAGACAAAAAGCCCCCTCGAGGGAGGCCAGTGGATTTCCACAGATGAGCAGGTCCTCCCCCAACACTAGAAGCTGGTTAAGCTTTTTTCCATATCCACAAGCCATCTTTGTGGTGCTTGCTGTTTTGTTGAGACATAACATACACACGGCAAAGCATAAAATCCTAAGCACACAGCTCAATGAATGTTTACCAGTGTGTACACCTAGGTACCCACCACCCAAATTAGGCTCAGCGCCCTAGAAGGCTTTCTTGTGCCCCCTCCCAGTCAATACCCCCTGCCAAAGATAACCATTTGCAACTTTATCACCGTTGGTTAGTTTCTGAACTTCATAGAAGTGGAATCACACAGTATGTCGTTTTCGGTGTCTGATCTTCACTCAGCATTGTGCCCCTGAGATTCATCCATGCCCTTGTGGGTAGCAGTTCAATTTCCCCCCGATGCTGGGCAGCATTATGCCACAATTTATTCACCCATTCTACTGTTGATGGACACTTGAGTTGTCCACAGATGCCATCTTGAGAAATTGTACAAAGTCTGGAAACTTCTTAAGATGAGAGAAACAGACCCATAGGGGATTTGAACTGGAATTGACTACCTGGAAGTGGCCATTTTAAGCCAAAAGAAACAGAGTGATCTTCAACGGTCCGGTTTACATTCTCACCACCCTTAGCGGGAACGGGGACTCTGGAGCCAACTGAGGCCACCAATTGATGGAAGATTTTTTTAAATGATATGTTTTGCACATCTGAGCTGAGGAGTGTAAATTTTGGCACTGCTACACGGGCAATGAGCCAATGCAACTTTCTAATAAGAAAAATGGTGCATGGAGCTGGCTTTAGGCTTATTCAGGCAACAGACCAGTTGTTGTCATACTGTTAACGCACCAAAAACTTGGAAGAGACACATTCTAGAGGCGGTACATCAAAACCAGACTGAGTTATAGGGGGAAATATTCAGATGATGTGGAAAATCTGAGTGATTAGCTTTAACGGGGCAGCTGAGCTGGGGCATGAAGAGCTGGGAGCAAGTTTGAGTAGGCAGTGAATGATCATCAAAGAAAACACCAGCCTCATTCAGAAAGGTGCGCAATTAGTCACCCACCAGGGGTCGAGGGCTATTCTAACTATTCTGACTAATTTCAACTTGTTTATCTTAAGAGAAATGGGAGGCCCCTGGAGAGGTTCTCGAATAATCTTGAAGACTTAAGAGATGAAAAATGAGTCCAGGGTGGGAAAGTTAATAGCGTTAGGGCTGCTTTTGCTTTAAAAGAAAACTCCACTACCCTTAGCATGGGTATTTTGGTCCAGGAAGAAAGTGATCATATATTTTCCCGATAGCGTTGGGCATAGCTGTCCCTGAATGTGATTGGATGGACAGGATGAGGACATGGATGATAGCTGTTTATCCTCAGCTCTGTGATATGCATGAGGATGTCGGCAAAGACTTCAGCTCTCTCTTTTTCTGGGCACTCTGTAGGATTGCAGTTTCCCTCCCACTGGAAGATAAGTGCAACCGTGTGACTTGCTTTGGCCAACGACGTGTGAGCAGAAGCGAGGTGCCTAAAGCAGAAGAGCCAGTCATCCCCGCCGGGTTCCAGGTAGGGGCTGCTTCAGCAGCCTGGGTTCCAGAGGAGAGAGACACTGATAGATGTGTACATGAATGAGAAATCAACTCCTGTTGCTACAAGCCACTGAGATTTCGGGATTGTTTGTTACTGCAGCATAACCTAGCCTATCCTGAATGATCGATTTTAAGCTACCCACCAGAACCTCTGAAAATGGTCCCTGAGCCTTTATCCCCCATTCTAGGCCAAGGGATGGACACCTCACCTCTCACCAAAGGCCAGCCTATTGATTCTTCCTCTTAGAAATATACAGACTGTTGGCACTCCATGGTAGAAGCTTCAGCTAAGAGGTGCAAAAGAATAGTCAGGACTGAACCGTGTTGGGCCAAGGACAAAAAGCATGCAAGGCAGACACCCACTGGGAGAGAGTGGCAAGTGGAGGGATGAGGGAGAGAAAAAGGAGGTACGGCCTCCCCAATATCTCTGATTTTGACTTTCCTGTTTTCCCTTCTAGGGCAGGTTGCACTTTGTTTCCTGTTTTTGGCTTCTGTAAGATCCCTGCAGAAGCCCCCAAACACGTATACCTTTCACTTGACCTTGTCCAGGGTGCTTCTGTACTTGCAACCACAAGGACCTGAACAAGAACAGAATATTAGCAAGAGTGAGAAGTTAATGGCATTGCTAACACTTGCCCAGCATGTAGCCAGTGTAGTAGCCTGCTGTGTGCCAGGCACTGTGCTGAGTGATTCATGCACATTAACGCATTTAATTCTCACAGCAATATTACGAGGTCCATACTTTTAACATCCTTGCTTTAACAGAGAGGGAAGCTGAAGTCAGAGGGCTGGGGTGCCTTTTCCCACACCACGTCACTGCTAAGTGGTGGCACCATATTTCAAGAACAGCTTGTCTGGCTTGAGAATCTGTAGTAAAGCACTACACTGTAATGGAGTCCAGAATGTCATAGGTGATGTGTTACTTAAGGATTTTTTGAAATTCTGCTCATAGCACGTTTTAAATTAAAATTGTTATTTATTTTAGGTGTAATAATGATATTTTTAAATGAAGTACAGTTGACACTGTACTTGAACAACTTGAACAACGCAGAGGTTAGGGGTGCCAATACCTGTGCGGTCAAAAATCTGAGTATAAATTTTGACTGCCACAAAACTTAACTACTAAGAGCCCACTGTTGACTGGAAGCCTTGCTGATATTGTAAACAGTCAATTGACATAATTTTGTATGTTATGTGTATTTTATACTGTATTCTTACAACAAAATAAGCTAGGGAAAAGAAAATGAGATTATGGAAATCATCAGAAAGAGAAAATATATTTACTATTCATTAAGTGGAAGTGGATCAGCGTAAAGGTCTTCATCTTCTTCGTCTTCACATTGCATAGGCTGAGGAGGAGGAGGAGGAGGAGGGGTTGGTCTTGCTGTCTCAGGGGTGGCAGAAGCGGAAGGAAATCCATGTATAAGGGGACCCACAAAGTTCAAAATTGTGCTGTTTGAGGGTCAACTAGTACCTTTAAAAATGCCTATGACAATATATATGGATAAATATCATAAATGGATAAATTTAGTATGAATAAGTTAAATATGGTTTATGGATAAATATTTTGAGATAAATGTGATGTCTAGATAAATATGATGATTTAATGAGGGGCGTGGGTGAAGATGTAGATGTCACATCATTGGCCATGGGTTGATCATTGTTGAAGCTGGGTCATGGGTCCATGGAAGATTATTATATCACTCTTTCTGCTTTTGTATATGTCTGAAATTTCCCATGTTAAAAAGTGACAGAATTAAGATGAATAACAACAGAAGGCGTGGAGAGGACAGAAATGGGCGCAAAGTTTAAAGGGAACTTTTTATCTTCTCTGTGCTATTTTAATATTTTAGAGCAGGGGCTGGCAAACCAACCAGTGGGCCAAATCTGGCCCGCTGCCTGTTTTGTGTAACCTACAAGTTGTGAATGGTTTTTACTAATGGTCGAAAAAGTGCACATTCCATGAAATTCAAATTTTAGCATCAATAAATAAGTTTTGCTGGAACCCAGCCGCACCCATTTGTTTATGTATTGTCTCTGGCTGCTTTCTCTCTGTAAAGGAAGGGTTGAGTGGGTGTAATAGAGACCATACAGCCGGCAAAGCCTGAAGTATTTACTGTCTGGCCTGTTACGGAAAAAGTTTGCTGACCTCTCTTTTAGAAGGAAATGTATTCATGCATGACTTTGTTTTTAAAACCAATAAAAAGAAAAACTACATTGCTTGCTTTTTTTAATCAGGAAAGTGATACGAGACCATTGCAGGCAATGCAGAATATATCAAAGAAGATAAAAAAGAGAATGGTTTTTATCCACCGGCTACCCATTTCTGGACTTTTCCATTTTATCTCTTATCGTCCAAATGTTGACCAATGAAACTTTCTCCAGGTTTAGGTAAAAGTGAGGATTGCCTTTCTAGAAACTGATTAGATGAGAGGTGTAAGCAAATATTGGCTGTGATAGGGAATGGCGTGGGTGGGTTTGAAAGAGGAGCTTATTAAAGAAGGACTGTGTGGTTATATTAGCTAAGCAGGCATGAGGTCAAGGTTGGAGTCTGTGGCTTAATGTGGGGAAGCCCGGAAACTTCCTCTGGGGTTGGGCTGCTATCATTTATGGCATCATAAATTCCAGGTTATACCTTGGTCATAAATTGGGGTGGAAAAGATCTTTCTAGATGATGGTGAAATGCAGCAATGGCCACTCTCGATATGAAGCCCTGTGATTCCTTGCTAGACTGGTTTCCAGCTAGTGCATCCTAAGACAGCAGGACTTGCTGTGTACAGCCAGTGTCCATTCTAATCATTCTAATTAATCCGGTGACTGTTATGATTGGTTAATGTCTAGCTGGGCCAGTCGTTAAATGTTTTAAAAACCACCCTGGCTGGGAACCCCCTTCAAATCATTGTTTGCTGGCAGCCTCCAGTGTCAGAGAGATTCCACCCTAGGGCCAAATTTTCTGATAACTTCACTTTCATTTTTATTTTTCCACTTTAATTTTGTTTTTTAAGAGACAAGGTCTTACTCTGTCACCCAGGCTGGGGTGCAGTGGCAGGATCATAGTTCACCACATCCTTGAACTCCTGGGCTCAAGTGATCCTCCTATCTCAGCCTCCTGAGTAGCTGAAACTATTGGCCCACACCCCCACACCTTGCTAATTTTTAAAAAAAATTTTTTTGTAGAGACAAGGACTCCCTATATTGCCCAGGCTGGTCTTGAACTCCTGGCCTCAAGCGATCCTCCTGCCTCAGCCTCCCAAAGGGCTGGGATTACAGGTGTGAGCAGCCATTTAACCAACACTAAATTCCTGTATATTTGGGGCCTTCAAAATGTGCTCTGCATTGGATTTTGTTTAAAATACCAAAAGGATATGATCACTAGGAATGGAAAATAGATAATCAGCACCACAAAAACAGTAAAATCTACTATTGACCAAATTTCTACTGTTTATTGGCCCCTTAACATATATTATTTCTAATCATCACATGAAGAGTTAGGTCTGTTTCTTATTTTATTCAAGAGGGAAGCCAAGCCTTAGAGAAGCAGTGTGACTTGCAAAAGGTCATTTAGTTAATAAGTGGCAAATCTGACATCCAAACACAGCACGCCAGTGTTCATCTCCCATTTGGGAAGCCCACGTCTAAACTTAGCCGATATGGTCGACCTTTGTGGTTTACACCCCGCAACACCCATTCCAGTCACCTTTCTTCTGCTCACAGCACCTGGAGTTTTCTCTGGAGAACCATCTTCTCCCCAGTTCTCATCCGAGGTGGTTTGTGTGGGTCATGTGACTTGAGCCTGGCCAATCAGTGCCTGGTATTTCCCTGGCCTCAGTGATTCACTTATTCATTCATTCATCCATCCATTCAAAAAATATGCATTGAGAAGAGCTGGGCCATACGGCAGGGATGGAGACAGGTGAGGATGCTGTTCTGGTCAAGCTTATTCTACAGTGGGGGCGGATGGGCAGTAAACAAGGAACAAATTCTCAGCATGATGTCAATTCGTAACAAGTGTTTTAAAGAAAATAATGTGGGGGAAGGGGAAATCAGAGTAACAAGGGGCAGGAGGTCAGTCAGAGCCCATGGGACGCAGTGAGACTTGTCCTGGGGCTCTTCACGTTTCCACTTGACTTGAACTTGGAAGGGCATGTGCCCCACAGCCACTGGCATTCCTAGAGCCTGGGAAAGAAGCCAGCATAGGGAGAGAAAGGAGGAGGGAGAGAGACACACACAGGATCCTGATGATGTCATTCAGCCCTGAATCATGCTGTACTGGAAATTGGACCTGCCCCTAAACTTTTGTATAAGGAAAGCGTATATAATACATTTCTTTCTTTCTTTCTTTTTTGATGGGGGGGTGGACAGAGTCTCACTCCGTCGCCCTGGCTAGAGAGCTGTGGCGTCAGCCTAGCTCACACCAACCTCAAGCTTCTGGGCTCAAGTGATCCTCCTGCCTCAGCCTCCCGAGTAGCTGGGACTACAGGCGTTCGCCACCGTGCCCGGCTAATTTTTCTATTTTTAGTAGAGATGGGGTCCCGCTGTTGCTCAGGCTGATCTTGAACTCATGACCTCAAGTGATCCTCCTGCCTCGGCCTCCCAGAGTGCTAGGATTACAGGCGTGAGCCACCCACCTCACCCAGCCTCATTTTTTTTTCTTTCTTAAGATGGTCTGAGTCACATTTTGTGTTACTTGCACCAGGAAGAATCCTGTCTTGTAGAGCTGAGTGTTTAATCTAATCACTGCTGGGCACAAGTGCCTCCTTCACCCCTGGCAGGTGTGCGTAAACTTTAGATGGTTAAGCAGAAGATTACTGAACAGATGAGTGATAGCTAGATAGCCTGATAGGCTGATTGACATAGAACAGATAAAATTAGTGTTTGCCCATGCCTGGAGAAGAGGATTGGAAAGACACACACCCAACTCTTATCACAGTTAAGGAATGGGATTTTGCTTTTTAATTATCAGCTTCAGTAATGTTCGCGTTTAAAAATAAGCAAAAATCACTTTTAATATTTTAAAAAATGACGAGTCTGGAAGGGTGTGGGCACAGAGGCCTGTGGGGTGATCACGAACTGTGTCCCCAGCAATATCGCTACAGCACACACACAGAGGACTGCTACTGAAAGTTACAGCTGCCAAGAAAATGGTATCAAAGGGGAGGCTGCCTTGTTCTCTTTCCTGCAGAACTTCCCAATTTTTTCATGTAAGAACAGCTGAAAGATGGTCATGTCTGTATGGCTCCCTGGGGTAAAGAAACAACGCCACAGGAAGTCGGGACTCTTTTCCTGGGCACTTCGTCAGCACCAGTGTTCCCCAGGGCTGAGGGGATCGATCTCCTTATGAGGATCCCGCTCACCAGATAACGGCAGGCCACGGCTACACGTCGGAGGCTCTCTCTGCTGAAAAGGCACGACTCCTAAGCGTCATTCTGCCGCTGCTTCGTGCCAAGGGAACTGTATCCATCTCAAAGTTCAGAAACCTGACTGGCATTATTACTGGTTTTTATTTTGATTTCAAAGTATCCAAGGAACTCATAATTACACTTTTATTGTGCCATTTGCTTGTATTCTTTATTTAGAAGTTTCTGTTTTAGAGGACAACTTTGGCAATCATTTTGGGATCTCCTTTTCCTTGGATAATTCTGTTAGATCACGGATTGTTCCTGAGTCCTAATCCTAAGGAATGTTGTTTATTAGAATCACATCAAGTCCCACATAAACTCCAGCTTTGCTGTTGTTCAAAGCAAGGGACGAAATTTTATGGTGATCTTGTCTGAAAACTCTTAAAGATGCTATGATAGAATCAGTTTTTGTCTTTGTGCCTTTCAACTTAAGAAGAAAAAATAATTACTTCTGTGTATAGCTTTCATTTGGACCCCAATAAATTGGATACTGAAACCTTTTAAAACTGTAGCCACTGAAATGTTTTTCTTGCAATTTGGCTTTTTTTATTGAATTACTTTGCCCAAAGAAAATGAAAAGCAAATTATAACCCAGGGAAGGTTGAATAATCAGAAATTCCAATTTTAAGGAATCTGAATTAATAAAATTTCATGAAATTTTTGCAGCCAGGAAAGAGCCACCACTCTCTTCCCATGGGACTGTGAGGCTTATAACTTTACTTACAGGCACACAATATCATTCCCTGGAGAAGGAATTATGGTCAGGCTTTAGTTTGGATCAAGAGACAAAATTAGAAAATCTCAGGAGGGAAATGCCATTCATTATTTACAAATGTACATAATTAAAGGAAGAAGGTATATACTGAAGAAAAACCATAGTGTCTGTAGAGCAAGGGCTTAAATCTAAGTAGACTTCCCTGGGATCTCACCAGGTATGTGGTCCAAACACATATTTAAAGTCTACAACTCAGAAAATAATAGCTTGAGGGATATACGTCAAACTATTATTTATGCTTTTCTCTGTGGATTGGGAAGAGAAGTGGTATTGAGGGTAAGTCTAATTTAATATAAAACACTGCTGTGATGTTTGACTATTTAAATAAGGAGTACAGTGGATGTTGGTTGGGCATTTTGGCCACCAGCAACTAGAATGCCTTTCCGATATTCGTAGGATTTCACATCTTATGGGTCTGAACGCGCCTAAGCCAGAAACTCACTTTATGAGCCTCCCTTGTAACGAGGTGTATTGACCAGGGTTCTCCAGAGAAACAGAACCAATAGGATGTGTATATATAGAAAGAGAGATTTATTTTAAGGAATTGGCTCACACAGTTATGGAGATCAGGAAAGAGACCACATTGCAGTTCAAGTCCAAAGGTGGTCTGCTGGCAGAATTCCCTCTTGCTTGGAGGAGAGCCATCTTTGTTCTAGTAAGGCCTTCAACTGATTGAATGAGGCCCACCCCCATCAGGGAGGGCAATCTGCTTTACTCAGGGTTCACCGATTTAAATGTTAATCTCATCCAAAAACACCCCCACAGAAACATCCAGAATAATGGTTGACCACATGTCTGGGCACCATGGCCCAGCCAAGCTGGCACATAACATGAATAGATACATGCCCTATTCCTCACACAGGCTTTGATTTGGAAGTAAGTGTCATGCTCTACATGGGGTGGTCGTGGAGACATCCAGCTTACTGAGGCAAAATGGCAGCGCCCTGCTGCCGGAATGCCTGGGCTCTGTGCCCGGCAATGGCAGCAGAAGGGTCTCCACGGGAGGTGTCATGGCTTGGTAGCACCAAGCCTCATCCTTTAATTTTCCCAGGAACTCAGTGAACGACCCAGTTCCTTTAACACACTCCTTGCCTGCTTGCACTAACTAGGGCTGATTCTGCTATTTGTGACTGAGAACACTGAAATGCAATAAGCATGTTAGTGTATCATTAGCTATCACTGCATACCAAATTATTGCAAAACTTAGTGACTTAGAACAATAGTAAACATGTTTTATTTCATTTTCTGTAAGTCAAGAATGTGAGATGAGCATGGCTGGGTGGCTCTGGCTCAGCCTCTTCTGAGGATGCCTTCAAGTTCTTGGCCAGGGCTTGATCCTCTGAAGGCTTGACTTGGGCTGGAGGATCCACTTTTGAGATGGTTTATTCGCAGGACTGGCCAGTTGGCTGTCGGCAGGAAGCCTCAGCCCCTCTGATGTGAGCTTTCCGCAGGGCTGCTTGAGTGTCCTCTCAACATGGAAGCTGCCTTCCCCCGAAAGAGTGATTCAAGAGAGAAAAGTGGGTGTCACAATGCTTCTCGGGGCCTTGTCTATGTGAAGGCACACACCCTCGCTTCCCCCAACTCTATTTATTACGGGAAAGTCACTAAGTCCAGCTCTTATTCAAAGGGACCAAAATTAGTTTTGTACTTTTTGAAGGGCGGAATGTCAAGGATTTGTAGATGTATTTTAAAACTTCCTGTGGTAGCCAGACTCTGAGATGGCCCCCAACAATCCTCTCCTGATATCACACCTTTGTGTATTTCCCTCTTGTTTTGTATCCCAGTGGGTCTGTGTGACCAGTGGCCTACGGAGAGATGATGGCATGTCACTCCAAAATTAGATTATCAAAAGGTGCAACTTATTTCTCTCTTTTCCTCTGTCTGTCTGTCTCTCCTCTCTGGGGGAAGCAAGCAACCGTGTGTGAACCTTATAGAGACACCCACGTGGGAAGGAACTAAAGCTTCCAGCCAAGAGCCGGCAAGGAACTGAGGCCAGCCAGCAGCCACATGAGTGAGTGTGGAAGCATGTGGGACCTTGCTAGGACTGCAGCCAGTTTGACTGCACCTTCAAGAGACCTTAAGCTAGAACCACCCAGATAAATTGCTCCTGGATTTCTGACCCCCCGAACCTGTATGAGATAATAAAAGTTTATTGCTAAGTTTTGGGGTAACTTGTTACATAGGGATGAATAACTAATATACCACCATACATGTATAACTTTTTTTTTCCAGAAGAAATAAAGGAATGTGTACATGCATATGACTTTAGAAGAGACAGAGAATAAGATACGAATCTACTTAAGTCACCAAAGGGAGGCGTGACCATCTTTTAGTCGTCATGAAGCAGTAATTTCCAGCCTTCTGAATTTTCAATAAACATCTAGAAGTTCTTAACAAAATATTAAATCGAAATTGTTCTTTTTTAAGGTTGGAGGCTGCTGCCTACCGAGTTGTAAATTGCTACTACCTAGAATGTGTCAACCAAGACCTGGGAAACCCCTCGCACAAGATGGCTGGTTTGAGCGTTGGGCTCTTGTACATGTTTAGGGGCACTGTGCTTCGAAACACCTAGCGATGATTTGTTCTTTTGAATTCTTGTTAGCCTTATTAATTTAGAATGTCTTTAGTTATAGACTATAGTAAGTAGCTTGTGGGTTATTCAATCATGTTTTTAGGTGTAGCGGCAAAAACAATTGTACAATCTATATTTTATCATTTACTCAAAATAGTATAACATTGTTCAATAAATATTTACTTTGTACCTGCTGAGTGCCAGCACTGTCCTGGGCACTGGAACACCGGATGTAAATGTCCCCAGAGCTGCAGGAAGACAGCAGACACCATTATTGCAGTAGAAATGCAATTATAGGAAAGCTAAAGCCCTCCTCCCCCACCTGGGGAAAAGCCAGCGGTCTGTCTCCCAAGGAGCTCTGCTTGTGAATTCACCCAGGTTCAGGCTCTGGTCATGAGCTTTCGGGGCTTAAGAATTCTGATTTGACAGCACACCAGAAGCAGATCTGTGCCCCAGGGAAAATCCATTAACCACCCCCATGAGACTGTGTATAAAACCAGAAGGTCAGTTTATTAATTTACAATGAAAATTCTAACTATCACAGGAACCAGAACACCCATGTTTGCATCACCGCCTCAACCTCCCTCCCTCGCAACCTCCATTCTCCCTAGCCTCTCCTCTTTCTTCCCTTCCTTCCATTCTTGCTCTGACAAATATTGAGTGAGCACGTCTTATGAGCCAGGCACAGGGCTGAGTGCTGGAGGAAGACTGGTGTATGAGATAGAGTTCCTGCCCTCAGTTGGAGGGGTGGGAGGAAACCCTAATCCAAAAATTCACACACATAAACTCTGGGTCTCTTTTTTGGTTTCCTGGATCGGAGAATCCAATGAACGTGAACGTCCTTGTCCTTATAAAAATGCGCATTCTTGGATACACCCAACATTGTGCACACAATTTTAGGGGTTCTCAGTCACCCTGAAACTGATCCAGGCACAGGGGGTATTGGCAGACCTATGTGAGAAGCAACCAAGGCATAACCACAAGGTTGCTTCGGGAACATGGAATTGGAACAAGGGCATTATTTAGGTGAACTGAATGTTCAAGGGCAATAAGCTAAGATCCCTTTCAAGGTGGAAGGCCTTGGAGGAGTGGCCTTGCCACTCGAAATCCTCCATCCCCTGGAGGTCTCTCCTCACCTGGAGCAGTGCCCACCTGGAGTCCTGCCAACAATAACCCCTCCTCTGTCTCAGAGAACGAGGCCAACCAAACCCTGTTTTGTTGACTAGTCAGTGTCTCCTTAGATAGGCCATTACCTTGATCCACTGAGAGCCAACCCATCCCACCTTGGAGTGATGCAGTAGCCTTCAGAGGACTTGGCATGTCTCGACTCTGATCCATCACCAATAGACATAAAGCTTAACTTCGGTGGAGAGCTGCATATTCCTTACTTGTTTAAGTTCTTAGAAGGTGCTTCATTCTGGGCCCAAGCAACTCCCAGCTGGCTTTCCCAAGAGCATCCAGAAAATAATAAAAGACAGACACTTGGCTGATCATGAACCCTCTCCAGACCACCTTTCCCGCTCCATAACCTAGAGCAAGGGTTGGCACACTTATTCTGTAAAGGATGACATAGAAAATATTTTAGGTTTCTTTCACAACTACATAACTCTGTTGGTATAGTGCAAAAAGCAGTGAAGATAACACATATATGAATGAGTGTAGCTGTGTTCCCATAAAACCTTGTTTACAAAAAAACAGTGGCTGGCTGGATTTGGCTGGTGGGCTACAGTTTGCTTACCCCTGGTCTGGAAGATTATCCTCTTCCCGATGGCTTCCCCCAGATCCCTGTACTTCCCCTGCTCTCCCTCGGTGACCTTTTTGAAGGATTCATTTCCATTGTATTTCTGAGGATTTTGACAAGGGGTGAAAATAGTCCTTCTGTGGAACCAGCAAATGGAAGACAGCCTTCAGCTGGGAAAGGTTGGATGTCGTAGGTGCTCGATCCTTCTTCTTGGTTTGCACAGGAAAGAAACGTCATATAAACATGGGAGAACTTTAAGCATGTTTAGCCTGGAGAACAGAAAATTCTAGCAAGGTATGAGGAATGTGGTTAAGAACACTTACTCCTACATCATCCGATATAGCAATAACAGAAATAACACAGATAACATTTATCGAACACTTACCAGGTGCCAAGCACTCTCCTAAATATTTTTGTATGCATCGTATTTGATGCTGGGTTTGTTTTCCAGCCTTGTTGCTGTCTAACTGCAGACATCACTTAACCCCCTAAGCCTCAGTTTCTTCATCTGTTAGACAAGGGGTGTGGGGTAGCTTGTGAAAAGCACTCAACACAGTGCCTGGCTCCACCGAAGTGTCCCTATGGGTTAGATCTTATTATTCCAATCTGTGCAGGGACCGGGCCTGCTCTTTGTACCTCAGAGCTTAGAAAGGAAGCCAGCAGGTAGAACCTTCAGGAAGAGTGAGTCCAACCCTAGAAAAAACTTGCTGACTCCGCACTTCCAAGATCATAGCGGGTGTTGGCTGATGACTCTTGAAGAAAGCATTCTGTAATCAAAAAAATTGGGAAATTCTCACCTGATCAAAGTTAAACAAGTTTCTCGATTGCTTTATTTCTTATAGATCAGAGTATAGGATTGTGGTATAAATCTCTAAGAAGGTAGTTTAACAGGCAGCTTTTTCCAAATGTATTTATCCGCCAGTTTTTTGTTTGTTTGTTTGTTTTTTGCCCCTAGGGCATCTTTGGGAATTAGTTTGCTGCAGAAAACCCTTTGAAAAAAATACAGTTGGAGTTGTCTGAAAACAGATTGGGCTACCAGAAGTAGTGAGCTCCTCATTAAGGGAAGCATGTGAGCAAAGGCGGATGCCCACAGGGCAGGGATGTGGACAGGATCCCGGGATGCATCCCACTGGGGCGGCTCCTGGCAGTTCTGGGAGGCTGGTCTCTGTCCTTTCAGCCTGGGGCTTGTGCTAGTTTTCTGTCCCAGCCCTGGAGCTTTGGATTTGACTTAGAACGACAGCAAGAAGGGAGCCCTTTGGGGTGCAGGGCGATGTTGGGCAGCTCGAGTTAAGAAGCCCCGAGGAGCTCATCAAGATGTGGAGCGCTGAGGACAGAACATACTGTCTGCCACACTGTAGCAGGCCGGGTGTTCCCTCTGAGATCCATCCTGACCCGCCGGTTCTGGGCGAGGAGCACGATCGGGCTGAGGTCTGATTCTCCCACGCTTGGTTACGATGTGACAGAATTTCCCATGCCCACGCCGAGCTGCAGGAGCCACGTGGCTAAGCGTGGATAAACCGAAGGATGCTGTGGGCCAAGCCAGGGCTGTTCTCCGTCCACTTCCAGAGCAGGGACCACCTCTGTTCCCCCTGCGCTCTCTCCTCCTTGCTCGAGTTTGCCCCCTTGCCATGAGAAGGGACCAGTTCTGAGGCTGACTTTGTTGATAAGGGCAAGGGGTAGTGACAGAGGCGGGAACACCGAACGCAAGCTGGGGGCAGTTTTCAGGATCAGAGACGGTGTGGGCTAAACGATGGTTAGCAGTGACGGGGGGCGCTTTGGACGCTTATGGGTGGCCGTCATGAGGAGAAGGCAGGACAGACTCTGCTTCCGACACCTTCTGCGACGTCAGGACGTTCTGTCTTCGGCACAATTATTAATGGTAGAGATGTCCTACTCATTACACTGAAGCGCCTCCTACCTTTTTAATCACCTGTCAGGTGTGGGGAGTATCTTCCTTAAAAACCCACCTTTCATCGTCACGCCCCCTGAATTCCAGACCACTGGGGCTCCTCGCAAAACCAAAGACCATTATGGCTCTGTTGGGAACCACCCCCACCCCCAAGTGTTTCCTCCCTGTCCTTCTGTCTCCTTAAAAGCACAGTAGGAAGTGACGCTGTTGGCGACACCAGCTCAGTGACTGCCCTGCCCCCATCTCTGCCCGCCGCCCGTGCCTTGTTGAGCACGTTACTGGTTTATTAGAAGAGTTTTGCAGTAATAGAAAGTGACCTACAAATGAATAAAAGTTATTTCTTGATCTAGTTCAGAAGATAATAATGACAGAGAACTGTCATTTAAGGAAAAGCGTAGAAAATGGTTTTGTAATTATT
>RJWJ010024499.1:0-24757 GCA_004363605.1 Indri indri | reverse complement strand
TATTAGTTCTTTTTTAAGTGTTTGGTGGTGTTTAGCAGTGAAGCCATCAGGTCCTGGGCTTTCCTTTGATGAGAAACTTTTTATTATGGATTTGATCTTGTTACTCATTATTAATTTGTTGAGGTTTTCTATTTCCTCATGCTTCAATGATGGTAGGTTGTATAAGTCCAGAAATTTATCTGTTACTTCTAGGTTTCACAATTTCCTACCATATAGTTCTTCATAATAGTATCTAATGATTCTTTATGTTTCTGAGGTCTCAGTTGTATATCTTCTTTTTCATTTCTGATTGTATTTATTTGAGTCTTCTCTCATTTTTTCTTAGTCTAACTGAAGGTTTGTCGATTTTGTTTACCTTTTCAAAGAAAGAACTTTTCATTTCATTGATCTTTTGTATTGTTTTTTGTTCTCAATTTCATTTATTTTTTCTCTGATCTTTATTATTTCTTTCCTTCTACTAATTATGTGTTTGTTCTGGCTTTTCTAGTTTCTTGAGATGCATCATTAGGTTGTTTATTTGAAGTCTTTCTACTTTTTTATTTTTATTTCAGGGTATTATGAAGGTACAAACATTTTGGTTACATTTTATGTCTTTGTCTCACCCAAGCGAGGGTTAGAGGCATGCCCTTCCCCCTCTACAATGCTCACTGTGTCCTTTAGTTATGAGTTTACCCCCCCATCCCCCTAATCCCTGGAGAATATTACTACCATGTGAGCACCATAGTGTTAATCAGTTAGTACCAATTTGATGGCAACTACAAATGGAGCCCATTCTTCCGATCTTGTGATACCTCACTTCGGATAATGGGCTCAAGTTCAATCCAGGAAAATATAAGAGGTGCTAGATCACTGTCGTTTCTTATAATTGAGTAATATTCCATTGTATACATATACCAAATTTTAATAATCCACTCATAAATTGACAGGGACTTGGGTTGTTTCATCATCCTTGCAATAGTGAATTGTGCTGCCATAAATATTCAGATGCAGATGTCTTTATTAAAGAATATCTTTTGCTCTTTTCGGTAGATGCCTAATAGTGCTATTACTTTTTTGATATTGGTATTTATTCCTATAAACTTCTTTCTTAGTGTTGTTTTGCCATATCCCATAGATTTTGGTATGTTGTATTTTCATTTTCCTTCATTTCAAGAAATTTTTAAAATTTCTTCATTGACCTATTGGTCATTCAGGAGCATGTTTAATTTCCATGCATTTGTGAAGTTTTGAGGTTCCTCTTATTATTAATTTCTAGTTTTATTCCATTGTGATCAGAAAAGATACTTGATATGATTTATATTTTTTGGAATGTGTTCCCTACTTGTTTTTTGGCCTAAAGTATGGTCTATTCTGGAGAATGTTCCATGTGCTGATGAAAAAAATGTGTATTCTGCAGCAATTGGGTGAATGTTCTGTAAATGTCAGTTAGGCCTATTAGGTCTAGTATGTAGTTTAACTCCACTGTTTCTTTGTTGATTTTTTGTCTGGATGACCTGTTTTTTACTGAGATTGGGGTATTAAAGTCCCCTACTATTATTGAAGTCTACCTCTCCCTTTATGTGAGCTCCTTTATATGTTATATGCTTCTTCTCTCTTGCTATTTTTAAGATCCTCTCTTTGTCTTTGACCTTTGTGAGTTTGATTATTATGTGCCTTGGCATAGTCTTATTTGGGTTGAATCTGTTTGGTGTTCTCAGACCTTGTGATACCTGGATATTTATATCTTTCTCAAGCTTTGAAAAATTTTCTGTTATTATTTCTTTAAATAAGCTTTCTCCCACTTCCTCTTGCTCAACTCCCTCTTGAACACCAGTAATTCTTAGATTTGGTCTTTTGAGGTGATTTTATGTCTTTTAGGTGGTCTTTGTTCCTTTTCATTCTTTTTTCTTTTTTCTCATCAGACTGTGTATTTTCACATCACCAGTTTTCAAGCTCACTGATTTTTTCTTCTCTTGATTCATTCTGCTGCTGAGAGCCTCTAATGAGTTCTTCAGTTCAGAAAACGTGTTCCTCAGTTCCAAGATTTCCGTTTGGTTTTTATTATTATTTCAATCTCTTTGTTAAATTTCCTTGATAAATTTCTGAATTGCGTTTTTGTGTTATCTTGGAGATCACTGGGATTTTTCTTAAAACTGCTGCTTTAAATTCTTGGTCAGAGAGCTCACAAATTATTGTCTTATTAGGGCAGTCATTGGATTTTTGCTTTGTCCTTTTGGGGAAGTCATGGTTCCCTTTTTGCTTTTGTTTCTTGTGGGTATATATGCCTATGTATTTGCATCAAAGGATTAGTTATTTATTCCAGTTTTCTCTGTCCAGCTTGCTTTGGTTTTTACTGGATATATTTGCTTAGCAAATCTTTATCTCTAGGTCACTGCCTCCTTTTGAGCCCTAGGTGATGCCTTAAGACCAGGTTTGCCTCAGCTCTGGTAAATGAGTGGAGCACAGCCTGTCCTGATTGGGGGAGGTCCCAAAGAGATTATCCCAGCAGTCTGGGAAGACTAATTAGGGGTTCCTGCCCAAGGGACCTGTGAAACATACCTCCTACAGTGTGGTGCTGCTGAATAGCCACTCTGATTTTGTGTCTCCTTTGGCTGAGTTACAGAGCAGAGTTTCCAAAGCTGGGGGATGATTGTTGTCTCTGCCTGTCCTCAGACATTTTTCTCCCTACAAGCATTCATGATGCTTCCTATGGGTTAAGGCAAGGACAAGTCTCCTGTCAGGGAACCCAAGATGGTAGGAAAGCTGGTTGACCACCTCAATCTCACTTTTTCCAGTGTAGAAACCATGAGTCAGGGGAAGATTTTCTGTGTGCTTGATGCTGGACAGAATGAAGAGGAGGGCATCACAGATGTGGAAGTCCAATTCTTCTGTCATTTGCTCAGAGTTTTTTCACTTCTCTGTGGCCCCAGCGTCTGTCTCATCCTCATATTTGAGTTCTGGGTTGTTGCTCATGAAAATCTAGACACTGCATATTTGGTTTTGGTTTTCTGTGGGGAGGCAGGGGAGAAGGAGTGGAGCCAGCTTGCTTTTTTGCCACCATTTCAAAACTGGAAGTCCCCTATTTCCACATTTCTGTTTCATTTTTCTGTAATATATTCCTGCTTTGAGTCTTTCTCTATCACATGGCTTAATCTACATGGAACCAAAGTTTAAACATTTTGGTGAAAAATACTTTTGGGTTAATTGGAGCTGCCTATATCTCAAAAATGTCACATTCAAAATAAGTCCAAATATATAATGTCTAAAACTCAGGCAGCCCAGTTTCTATCACACAATGCTTGACTAAATGTTTAATCCCTGAACAATAATGTAGTGTCATGTGTCTTGTGTTAAAATTGACTCTTAACACTCTTGACAAACTCTTGGTCTGTGGCCTAATACACCCATTCACTTTAACTATGTTTTCATTCTTGTGTGGAATATCCTACTTTTTAATTTTTATTTTCTTCAAACCAGTCTCCCAAACACAACCCCTTGGTAATAATTCATCCACTCAACAAATGCTTACTGAGCAAGGACTAGGACTCCTGCCTGCAAATAAACTTCTCTATAATGCAAAGAAACATATGCAAATGCAAGAAATGAAGAATTGAAAGCAGTATCCTAGAAAGCCTTAGAGAATAATACAGGCACAAAGAGAAAGCGAAGATTTGATTGTAGTTATATGGAAGGCTTCTTAAATGGCACATATCGAGCAAAGGGCTTGCAGTTTGTTCACCAAGCAGGGGGAAGGGTATTTCAGGAAGAAGGAACTAAATGAACAAAGGCAGAGAGGTCAGATACAACATCAGGGTCCCTGAAAGGAGCAAGATGCTCAGCACAACTGAGGCATTAGGTGCGTGGGGTCAGGTTGTGGCTGTCGGGGTGGGAGGGACAGCAAGAATGCAGTCAGCAAGAGAAAAAACTGAAGAAAGAGCTGGGAGTGTGACATTGGATACCCTGCTAAGAATTTTTGGCTTTACGCCATAGGGATGGCCACTAAAAAATTATAATAAGGAGGGTGATATGATCAGGCATGGAGGATTGCTTGAATAGCTGCATCGAGACTAGAATGGAAGTAGGGAAGGACAAGACCAGAGTTAGAAAGACCAGAAAAGAACCTACCTCAATTGTTAAGATGCTGAACAAAGGCTATGACAGTGAGGATAGAGAGAAAGAGGTAAACAGGAGGAAGAAATCATGCTGTAGAGAACTTTTCACAATCTGGTTTATAATATATTTTACTTACTTTCCCTCTGTCTTCCCTTTCCAGAATGTAGGTTCCAAGGAAGCAGGGATTTTTGTCAGTTTGGTTCACTGCTGTATCCCCAGCAACTTAACAGTGCCTGGCACAGAAGAGATACTCAATAAATGTGTTTCATGAATCAACTCCATGCAGGGGGGTGAGGGTGACAAGTGTGATGCCCAGATTCCTGACTTTGATGGGGTGCACAATGGAGCAAGAATGTAAGCAGAGAAGCTGGTTGGCAGGCAAGTCAGAGGAGCAGAAAATAGGGAGATGGTGTCATTTTGAAAGATTTAGCTTCCCTTCAACATGAGAATCAAAATCCCATCTAGGCTAAGGTAATTTCTCCACAAGAGAGCAGAAAACATAAGATATCAAACTGAATTAGGTGAGAAAGTACTTTTTTAACAAAATGTTTTGATGTTTGTTCTTTTGGGTCTCAAAAAACACTTTAATCTCCCTGTATTCCACCGTGCTTCCACAAGATCACCAACCATGTCAAACAATTCTGAGAGTTACTGTTAGGGTACATGTTTAAAATATCGATTTTATAGTAAACAAAAAATCAGGCTTTACTCAATCACCTGTGAAATAGTTATATGAATAACATCTATCTGATTCAAAATTTTTTCTGTTAAAACTTACATTGGTGAGATTGATAGAGTGAGCATATATGCCTATCTCCCTTCCTGCTACTCATCCTCAAATGACACAAAAAAGACAAAATGGCAAACATATGTATTCCCTAAACAGATCTCTGTGTTCAGCTTGAAGAGAGAGGGAAAAGGATACTACATTAGGAAACAAGAAATTTTGAGTAATTTCTGGAATTTTCAAGCAGGTATAGAAACTAGAGATTCCAAATTATTACAGGAGAAAAGTAAGTACTATGAAGTTAAAAGTTATTTCAGTTACCATTCTGGATCAAAATAAACAAAGGCAGGGAACAAGAGAGGGTACTGGGAGCAAACTCAGAGTAATGAATTAAAGAACTCCCCTTAGAATAACTAGGCCCAGAAATTCTATATCTACCAATTTTAGCCTATGGATATACTCACCTATGTGCATACACAGATATTCGCTGCAACTGCAAAAGATGGAGAATGATCCAAATGTTCATTAGCAGAAGACTGGTTAAATAAATCATGGTATATGCATATAATGAAACATTATGCAGGCAACAAATAATCATACCCATCTCCCTATGGTTGAATGGAATGGTCTCCAGCATAAATTGTCAAGTGGAAAAAGCAAAGTGTAGAATAGTGCATGAAGCTTGCTACCACTTATGTGAAAGGGAGACCTGTTTATATGTGTATAGAACATCTCGAAAACTGGTAATACTGGTTTGCTTTGTTGAGGAGCACCAGAGTACAGAGGACAGGAGTGATACACTTAATTTTCACCATTGGTGCATATATTACCTATTCAAATATATCATATTTTTAAAGGCAAGAAATAGTGTGGAAGAAAAATGATAAGAAAGTCTAGAAAATAGAAAACATAAAATAAGTTGGAAGACAAAAGACAAAAAAAATCAGGAATCATATTAAATGTAGCTAGAATTTTTTCTGCAATTAAGAGAGAGAGTTGGTTTTAGGGGAAAAATCTAACCTCACTGTTTACAAGATATTGGTACGTA
Source organism: Indri indri (assembly GCA_004363605.1). Lineage (NCBI taxonomy): Eukaryota > Metazoa > Chordata > Mammalia > Primates > Indriidae > Indri > Indri indri. Next base: position 18,890 of record RJWJ010024499.1, on the reverse strand, counting down.
CCTAAAATGAAATGACACAGAAAAGTGACAAATAACCAGATGGGATAATATACCAGACAAATCCTAATCCCCAAAATGTATATGTGGCAATTACAATATTATATAACACAAAATATAATACAAAGCAACAGCATTAAATAGGAAGGGAAGATATCGTATGTTGACAAGAAGTGTAATCCACAAAGAACATAGATTATCATGAATATTTACACATTTACAAAAAGCTTCAAAACATACTTTGTTTTCAAAGACTTTATTTTTAAGGGATAATTGTGAAGTGTATAATCATAATAGGAGATTTTAACATGCCCAGAATTCAACAAATAACACAAATAAGAAATAAGTAAATACATAAAGGATTTGAATTAAAAAATAGTAAGTGTAATCTATTTTATATATATTGAACTCTGCATACAGCAAATAGAGAATGCACACTTTTTTCAAACAAAATACCTTGTTTACAAAATGTTGCCAGGCGCAGTGGAATGTGCCTGTAATCCCAGCTACTTGGGAGGCTGAAGTGGGAGGATCACTTGAGCCCAGGAGTTCAAGTCCAGCCTAGGCAACATAGCAAGACCCTGTCTAAAAAAAAAGGCAAAAAAAATGTTGTTATGCATTAGGATATATATGTTCACATATATATCATATACATGTGTATGATATGTATGTATACGGTTAGGGTATTTATAGGATATGTACAAATTCACTGTAATATTAAAAACACAATTTTAAGTAAAAGAAATAAATTGCATATATTTAAAAAGGAATGAAAATGACAAAATACATATAAAAACATGTGAGATACGTAATCTTAAATGCATTTATTAGAAAACAAGAAAGAATAAAAATAAGTTGACTAAGAAGTCAACTTAAGATTCTAGGAAAAGCACAACTAAAGAAGCAAAAGAAGAGGAAATGAATGGATAATGATAAAAGAAGACAATAATAACCCTAAATTTTAAACAATAAAATTGAACGATAAAATGAAAAGCTGATTCTTTGAAATGACCATGATTTTGATCTAGTGAAAAATAAAAAGGAATGAAAAAGTTGCCATATAATTCTAGATATAGAGGAGATTTTAAAATAGTAAGAGAATTCTACGTACAACTGTATATCAATAAATTTGAAAATCAGGATGAAATATTTGATTATCCAGGAACACGTATGAAATTGAACCAAGAAGAGGCAGAAAATCTAAACTGATCAGTAACTGTTGAAGAAATTATAATCAGTGATCTATCCCTAAAAATGTTCCAGAGCTAAATAGTTTATAAACATCCCACTAAAATTGCCAGAAGCAAGTGAATTTCTTTGTTATATAAACTATTTTGGTGCATAAGTAAAGAAAAAAAGCTTTCCAACTCAGGTTCGCATAATTCTAATACCCAAACCAGACAAGACTGGTAATGTACCACCTCACATGCATCATTGCAAATATACTAAATAAAATATTAGAAAATAAAATCTACTGTTGTTAATGAATAATACACAAACCAAGGAATTTTTACCTACATATCATACTTCAAAACTACTATTTTGATTCACCTCCCCACCAAGAATATTTAATACCAATTGATTTTTTGCATCTCTGCCAACACAGGGGGTTTGGTAGGAGAAGAAGACTGGTTTTTCCTGTTTGATTTAATGTATTCTGAAGCAGAGATATAAATTATGCAATTGATATTTTTAAGCATTTTAATTTCAAATAACAAAGTTTTTGAGTCATGATGAAGATGTAATATCTCAAGTCAGCCAAGGAAAAATTATAAAATAACTTTTCCTATGGAGCCTCCTTTCTCCCCTTGGTGCTCCCTTTTCCTCTTTTTAAGACACACTTCCCTCCACCCAGTTTCACCCCCAGGTCCCTGGGTTCTTCATCCGAAGCATATCAGGATTGGGCATGAACAGGTGGGCAACCATTGCTCCCACATCAGCTTTCCAGAAAAAAAAGTCTTGTTGTACCATAACATTGCAAGTTCCTTGACAAACAACAGTACACACGTTCATGGACCTTTCCCCAGAAACCCTTCAGAAACTCTACATTTGTCTATCTTCCTTTCACCAACCTCAAATCTAAATCCGTTGCTAGGAAAGCCTGATAATCTTGTATTTCAGGGTAAATTTAATGTCTCTGTTTGCTGCCTCAGAAGAATCTCCATCTGAAAGGTGATCTCTAATTATACAGTGAAATTTAGGCATCAGCAGAACAAGTAGGTCAGATGTTTAAGGAATTCCATTTGATGTCTAATTTCTTAATTCTTTTAAACAATGACCTCAGATGTTATCCTGATTCTCCTGGGCTTGCTACCAGCTAAGTGCAAGATACATGATAATAACCATAACCATCCCTGACTTAAAAAGTTCTAATAACTTAAACAGTTAGCCAGAATTCCACCTCTGCCTCCTGGATCTTTCTGCAGTGGACCCCAAATTTTCTTCTCAATTTAGGCATCCCTTCCTGAGTTCAGAGCATAAAATAGCTGCCTCTCAACTCCCAGGGGAATCTCTAGGAGTAGCAATAGTTGTCTGGGACAATGTCCACATGGCCGCTTGGCCAAACCTGTGGTTACACTGAAGCAAATTTCTGTGCTCAAATTTAATTGAGTTGGAACACACCCTCACCTGACAATCCTTACCAGAAATCACAACTGTGGCCCATGATCCAAACATAGTGCATAGATGGATTTTGTTTGGCTCTCTATATTTTTAAACTTTTTGAGTTCAAATATCTATGGAGGCATTTCAACTTGCAACATCTGCCTTAACACTACTCATCCTAGACTCTGACCTTGGGACAGAAACAAGTACAACAGAGTCAGGTAGCTCACAAGTCAGGCGTTTGTTTTATCTTCCCCACTACATCATTTCTTTTCCCAATATTTAAGGCACAAGACAAAAAAGTGAGAGCTATTGAATTCCAATCACAGCTCTCCTTATAGCTCATTGTGTGACCTTAAACAAGTTACCTGATCTCTAGGAGGGACACTAGAAGATTTCTCAGGCAACTAATAGTTTAAGAGTCTATGATTCTATGTTTCTTTTCTCTCCACCATAATGACAAGACTTAGAATTATATATTAGCAAATCCTATTATGTCTACTTCCTATGTAGTTGGAAATAGACAAGCAGTATTATGATTCCATTTTACAGATGGAGAAACTTGACACATGAAACAGTTGAGTACAATAGTACTCAAGGTGGGTAATCAAACAACATTTTGGCTTCCCTACAAAGCTTCCTCTGACTTGGAAAATAAAATCTTTGTTATTTTTAAGCATTATTTGGGACTTTTTCCACTCCCTTTTTCTCTACCATTAGTTGTTACAGTCCCAGGAGTTGAAATTTATGCCTGAAGCCACATAGTTATGTTGTCTGTATATTAAAATGTCATTTTGTCAGCCACCCTCTATCTGCATTAGTCAATCTACGGATTTTGTGACAATCACACTTTTCAAGGAAAATACACAGTCAGCCATACTCTGCCAACACTACCATGTACTTTTACCCATTCGTTTTGGTTGAAGTTATCTTCTGCTCTATTAAATGGGTCTATGAGCAGCTGTGCTGTGCTATGTAGGACTTCTGGACCTGGATAGCTTAGCCTTATTAATTTCTCCATCAGTCTCTAATCTAAATGTTCAAATCAATTGTGTGTTGATTACATACTTATGTATATCTATCTTTATGTATATTCGTATATTTATTTTGTGTGTTTACATAAAATTAGCAAATGTGGAAGGTAACATATTTGAAAATATACATCACTATGCTTGACACATATAAAGGCCCCAAAAGCATAGTTTTATTTTTTTTTCACCAGGGGAGAGGGCTGTCTTAGTCCATTCGGACTGCTATAACAAAATACCAGAAACTGGGTGGCTTACAAACAACAGAAATTTATTTCTCACAGTTCTGGAGGATGGGATGTCCAAGATCAAGGCATCACAGGTTCAGTGGCTAATAAGGGCCATGTTTATGGTCCATAAAGAGCAGCTTCTAGCTGTGTCCTCCCATGGTGAAAGGGGGAAATCAGGTCTCTGAGGCCTCTTTTATAATGGTGCTAATTTTACAATCATCACTAATCATGACCTAATCATCTCCCAAAAGCCCCACCTCCTAATACCATCGCATTGGTCATTCGGTTTCAACATATGAATTTTGGAGGGGACACAGTTGTTCAGACCACAGCGGGAGTTATATGATTATCATCAATGCAATTATAAGAGGTCTCTGTTTGGAAGTTAATGAGGCATCTTCCTCTTAAAGAACTGCAGAGCCTTCTCATTAGATTCTTGTTCTGTGTGCTTGCCCTGTGGTTAAGAATCTGCTTTGTAGATAGTAACATGGTCTCTGTCCAGATGTGGTCTCATTGACTTAACTTGTTTTGGGGGAAAAATGCATTGCTAATGGTCATCTTGTCTCAAATTGCAGATTACGGTATTTCGGATGGGATCGGAAGGACACCAGGACATTGATTTAGCTATCCTGACAGCTTTACTCAAAGGTAAAAGAGTTTCCATGTCGAGAGTGCAAAAATAATTTAAATGGATTAACACGCAACGTATGTCTTTTAATAGTGGGTATAATCCCAAATGATACTATGACACATTAAGTTACTGATAACATAAGGACCTCTCCTCTAAGACACTGTTACTGTTATTAAATTCTCCTAGAACAGATCTTTTATAGTGTGACTCAATTTTACAAGATTTAAATATACTACAATTCAAGTCATGTCCATTAAATTATAAACATATATAAAGAAAAAGGCTGACATATTATGTAAGACACAGGTTACCTGAGGTTATTTAATAATAATTATTACCCTATCTACTTTCAAAAACCATTTGACATGGCATATGTGTGGGTGTGTGTGTATACACACACACACACACAATACATTAAAAATGGAAAATCAAACACCACTGAGAGGAAGGGAGAAAGAAATAAATCAAAAAAAAATTAGGCTACTGTTCTTGCTATAGTTAAGCATTAAATTTAACTCTAAGCTTCCTAGAAGTCAAGACAAAAGTGGAAATACCCCGAGTTGCAGGATTTTGATTTATAAGGTGAGTATTTTCCTATCCTCCAGTCCCAATATCACAAAGATGTCTCACTACATGTCCTCATCCTTGGAGCCATATCCAAGAGCAGTTTCCTGTAGATTCCTTAGATCAAATCCCATCCTTAATGTGCCTTAATGAGTATATTACACTCAACTAATAATTTTCAGTGTTAACATAAACAAGAGGCAGTTGCCCTTCAGTACTAAAATTCAAATGGACGTATAAAACAAAACAAATCCTCAAATCTTGCTGAACGTGGTTCCGGGTTAGAAACGTCTCTTGCATTCTCCCCCAGCGCCGTAGTCTGTCTGCTGCAGCATTAGCACCTGGTTGGTGACTACCTGCGTGTAGTCTCCCTAGATTATAAACCCTATGAGGGCAGAGAATGTGTCTTGTTCATGACTACATCCTGAGCACCTTGCACAATGCTTAACACGTGACAGTATTCAATCATTTTTTATTAATAAATGAAGAAATGAATGATTTTTCAGTGATTCGGTGACAGATTCAGCATTCCAAAATTAAAACCCAGAATAGCAACTCTTTCATTCTATTTTCCAGTCTACATACTCTTCATCCACTATTAATATTTTCCTCAGGCCTCATCACGTGGTAGCCACTGTGCTAATCTCTTTATAGATACTGTAAACATTGACTATTGCAACAACTATATAATGTAGGAGCTATTTTTAATCTCCATTTTATGGATGGGGTAAGTGGAGCTACAAGAGGTTGTAACTTGCTAAAGGTTACAGTGCTAATTGTAAACCTGGACTTAAGTCCAAGTATGTCTAACTCTTCACCATACCACATGTGACCCCTTTGACAATAGTAGTTGTCTGTCGTCTCCACCCACTCTCCAAATTCATATGTGCACAGTCATTGAAATCCTCATTGCATTTCAGAGGGTTCACAATCCCATGAAGTGTATCACGTGTCCCAGATTAAGAACCTCTTTCTCTAAAGCATTTCATTCCAGTGAACTAAAAAATACAAACACTGGGCAGAAGAACTAAGGGACCAGGACTATGCATGGCTGAACCACAAAGCCTACTATAGGCTCTACTCTCCCTTTATCAGAGACAAAAACAAAAATTTGAGGCAAGTAACTCTATGATATTTGCTATTCTCATATAAAAAATTCAAAAAGTAATTATGTTGGTAACTAACATTCATTAAGGACTTGCTATGTGCCAAATACTGTGTTCAATGCATTTCATGTATAAATTTGTTCATTCTTTACAATAGTTCGATCATTATAAAAATTGTTCAGTTTTTACAAGCCCCATTTTACAGATGAGGAACTTGAGGTACAAAGCAATTCAGTAACATGCCCAAGATAAGTTGGCCAGTAAATGATAGAAACGGTCTAACTGCATAGTCCTCACTTACATACAACACCCACGTGTCTCTATCTCATTGATAATAAGAAACAAAACACCACTTTTGTGACCTTGGAAAAACTCATGGCAAATGGGGAAGTGATTCAATTGTTTCTAAAAACATATTGTTCATCATAATATCTTCTGTCAAAAATATTTTCTTCCTCTTTCACCAATTTGTGAGACTTTGAATTGTGTTTCATCTTTGAATCAGTTTCAGAATTTATTTGTTGTATTATACAATAGTTGTTTTCCAACTTTTTTGAGTATGACACACCACATAAAATACATATAAAGTACATTAAATAATATTTACATTGACAATATGTGATGAAATTGGATATTTTCTATTCTAATCTATTCTGTTCTTTTTAATGCTGATTATATTCCACTAAACTGATTCCACGATCCACTAATGGGTCATAACCTGCAGTTTAAAAAACACTGGCATAGAATATTAAAGAAAATTATGACTGCTCTAAGAAATTAACATTTCTAATCACTATAATGAACATTATTTATGCAGCAGTTGATGCTAATGGGAATTTATGTCATTAAAAAATTATGATGTGTCAATTCTGTTTTGTGAAGGCTTTTAAATGCTCTCAAATGTTGACCCAGTTGATTTGTGAAGGTATCAAGCATAATTCGTTTGATGACTTCTTTGGAGGCCAAGAGCATACTTATATCAGTTTCAAACTCTTCAGTATGTTAAATTATTCTTCCTATGTGTTTTTTTTTTAAATTATGCTTGTGCATGTAACATGGCTTAATATTTAATTTTTATAATTATATTTAGTTTTCGATTATCTAATGCATGAAGAATCTTTGTACAATTCAGTTTTTATTCTGAGAAATCTAAGAAATATCTGGGAAAAACCAGAGGCTAGAAGGAGGAGAGAGCTACCCACTGGTCCACACATCCAAAGGCCAAAGACAGAAAATCAGAAGGCTGTGAGAAAAATACATCTTTTCTGCTCCTTTCTTCTAATCCATTGGCTCTGATTTTCTTTGGGAGCCGCATATTATGTATTAGAGGGTATTGTTTATATGATACAGACTTATTAGGTGTCTGCTCAGAAATGAAGAAAGAAAGGAGACAAAAAGAATGTTGTTTCAGAGATGTAAAAGACCCATAGTTGCTTCAAATGGTGACCTGGGGTAGCATTTGAGAATAATCAATGTCATATTTGTCCTTCGCACTAAGGTGACTGCTTGACGAGGGTGGTGGTCTGACACCAGAGACTGCACCCTCCTCCTCCATCAGCCCTCTCCCCACCTGCCACACACACCCCAGAACCCCCAGTACAGATGTCCAGTTATCTTTGAATTTTCAAAACAAAACAAATAATTTTTTAGCATAAGTATGTCCCAAATGTAACATACTTATACTTAAAAAAAATTGCTCATTATTTACCTGAAATTTAAACTTAACTGGGAGCCCTGTATCTTTATTTGCTAAATCAGGCTACCCTATTTAGAGGAGATCTGTTCCCAATGTAGGGGCAGAAAGGGGGTGATCCCTTTCCTCCCCATCATAAGGGTCACAGCCAACACCCTTCTAACAAAGACAGGTTCAAGAGAAAAGTATAACAAATTTATTTGATCATGGTTTTCCATGACACAGGAGCCTTCGGACTGAAGATCCAAAGATACAGGGAAAACTATCCATTTTTATGCCTAGATTCAATGACGCACGGACAGCTGTGTAGAAATATGATTGGACAAAAAATGTATGATCTAATTAATGCTAATAGACTCAGTGGGGAAACTCAGCGAGGCCTGTCTGTTAAGATTCTTTTTGGCCGCTCTGTGTAGCATTCCTTTCTTCTGGGTGTGGGGTAAGGGTCCTCTGGAATGAGAGTCTTAACTTCTTTATGACCAGCTGTTATACAGAAAGGTGGGGGAAGGAGACAAGGAAGGTTGGAGTCATATTTTTAGGTTCCGTGGCTGGCTTTGGGGAAAAGGGATTCTGGTTTCTATGACGCACCTTGGGGAAGAGAGATTCCAGTTTCTATGACTTGCCTTGGGAAAGAATGAGGCACAAGAGGCTGGAGGGCAGAAGAAGCTCAGAGAGAAATTTTGCTTCTGAGGCCTTCGGTTTGGGGTATCATTTTCTGAGCCCCAACACCATTAATACTTCTAGACCTCAGACACCTCAAGAGGTCCTGTGGGAAGAGTAACTCAAGAATCTAGGGACGTTCCCAGTTCCTTCTGTCTGCCTCCTCCTCTCAGCCAGCCCTGCCTTAATCGTAGCAGCCAGGGAAGACATTCACTGGAAAGGACCCCAAACTTATTTTAATAAACTGTTCGGTGCTTATAAACCTACTCTCTTGGGAGCCTCATCCTATCTGCATCCCTCACACAGCAGCACCAACCTCTTGATCCAAGCTCAGTAAAGCCAGAAAACATCCACTCACAGCAAATGAAGTTATTATAGGTGGTCCCTGGACCCTCTCTCTCTGTGTGAATAAAATTACCCCCAATTGTTTTCATCTTTTCTTGTAGGCCTTGAATTCAGCATAAAGTCAAATCACACGAATACACACTCTTTCATTCATACACATGCACTAAAGTGTATGCGTGATGGTTACTGTCCCCCATAAATGAGAAATTCTTTTCCTTTGGGTTTAATCTTCACTGGAGTCCATCTGGGGCATGGGGAGAAAGTAACCTTTATTGCTTACTTCGTTTTCTGGAAAGCATTTTAAAAGAGAGCTCAAAAACAATATGCTCCTTCTCAAAACTATCAAGGGCATCAAAAGCAAGGGAAGTCTGAGCAATTGTCACAGCTTAGAGGAACCTAGGGAGACATGATGACTAAATGTAATGTGGTTTCCTGAATGGGGTCCCGGAGCAGATAAAAAAAAAAAAAAGGGAGGCGGATATTAAGTTAAAAACTAAGCAAATCTGAATAAAGTATGGACTTCAGTCTTTAAAAAAAAAATTAAGAAAAAATAGGAAAGCTATGTTATCATATATTATGAATCTGAGTGGGAGACCTATTATAATCGAAAACCTCCACAATGCTTTCATGTTAAAAAGACATAAAAAGAGATAGCAATTTATGGAATTTATTGTAAAGGTCAAGTACATATATATTCAGGCACAGGCAATATCTGTATAAAGAATCTGTATAAATCATATAGGTATGACTAGTACCTGATCACTGTTGATCTAAGAAATGACTATAAATACCACAGGGGAATCCAAGCAAGAGATAAATGGATGTGGAACTAAGAAAAAAAATTGTATGAAATCAAATTTCCCCTATGGACTTTTACAATTATTTCATAAATAATTATCTAGTTCCTGTCATTTTGTGTGTTTCTGTTCCTCAGACATAATTAATGCTATCAATAATTAATCAATTAATTATTTCTAGGTACTTACATGGAGACAACTTCTAAGATATCCATTTGTAAATTTGTTCAAAGCGTAAACAGAAAGTTTGAAATAAAAATTGAGATGCAAAAAGAATAGCCAATATGTTCTATATGACACTAGAGAAGTTTTAAGAAAACATACTGTTGATTAGATTAGATAACACAAAACAATGAAAACCACCATGTTCAGAGTCATCGTTCTTTAAAATTATAACTTTAGGGGGGAAAAAACTGAATGCAAAATAAAGGTGGATAAAATCTTTAAAAAAAAAAAAACCAATATATTTTGAAGTTTTGAAACTACTTTTGAATGCACGTCCCCCAGCTCTGTTAACCAGAAAATGGGGAATTCTTATCACAAACTATCTCTGACATCAATAGACAATTGGTTTTGCTACATAACTCATCTTATTTTTAAAAATAACTTAATCAAACCCTGATAAAACAAAACTTTTGGCATATGTTCTGACATAGTTTATGTCCAATTAATTCTATGCATCAGATAGATCTCATAAGCAATTAATTCATCCCAGAGTGTTTTCTGAGAAACTGCCTTGCTTAACTCTGATGATTCATTAATGGTTTTATGGGAATTTATTATGGCTGTCTTTGAAAATAAAACTTATTTCTAATTATGTGTACAATCTTTGTTGCCTCTCTTTCCTGTGAGTAGGCAGTTTGATATATCACATGCTTTCTTTTTAATGTTGTTATTTTCTTACCCTGGTACTGTTTCAATATCCTTAATAAGGCCAAAATATGAGAGATCCTTGTTGACATTTTTATCATTTATAAGAGATGCAAAGTTACCATACATCTTAAATAATATGTAAATGGAAGCAGATGAAATTTTGTCCTAAAGAGACCTACAAAATCAAAATATGTGACATTTTCCATCTATCTTAGGCATAAAGGGACCTGGGGACCTTACTGTGTGAGATAAACTGTAGGCAAATAGTGAAGTATTCCAGTTAGCAACTAAACTTACCAGATAAGGTTTACAATGTAGATTCTTTCTAAAAGTATTTATTAAGCCTTTCTGTGCTTCAGGCCCCTTTTGTCTTCCTTGTATCCTTCGAGTGGTCCATCAGGCTTCCCCAAATGCAATTGATTTTGGTGATCCATTTTACCCCTTTATTCCAGTTATTAATTTAGATGTCACAGAGCAAATCAGTCATCAGAAGTTGGAGTCCAAGCATGAGTTCCCCAAAGCCAATGTCTGCCACTTACCCCTTGTTACTACCTCATCCCAAAGCCACCTGGAAGCTACAATACCCACTTCCGCCTTGCTACCCCCATGCATTTTACAGACTAGGAAATTGAGGCCAAAGAATCTAAAAGATGTTAAAGATTGTTTGGCAAATCAGCGGTAGAGCCAAAGCTGAAATTCAGGTCTCTTCACTTCTATTCAATGTTCTTTATAAGGCCATGGGGGATCCAAGACTCCCTGGCTTCTCATTGCCATAGCGGTGTCAGGCATCCGCACCTGTGGCTCCAGAGGGATCTCGAGTAGTAACAGCTCTGTATGTCTTCTCCCCTAAAGCACTTACCACTTGCCCTCTGCTGCCAGGTGACCCTAGTTGCACACACAGTATTTTAGTAGGGAGAGTGACATCAGCAAGATTGCAGAATAGAAGACCCCTGATATCACTCCCCCCACAAAAGCACAACTAATAGCTCTTCAAAGACAAGAATACCACCATGAATTCACCAAAACTTGGAGAAGTGGGGGGAAAAAAAAAAAACATAATATTTTAGTGTGGAAACTAGGCTGCCCACAATTTTACCTAATGGCGAAAATAAGTGTGATCTGACACTTGTTTTATTTTTCAAACTTTAGACCATCAGTGGAATATTGCTGCAACTGGGAATTTTTGTTAGGCACATGTGACAGAAACACAATTTAAACAAGGTCGAAGGGTAAACTGAATTCAGGCAAGTGGGATCCAGGGCTCAAATGATGTCATCAGGCTCTGTCCTCTGTCTCCTGACATTATTTGTATATGGGTTGGGCAAAGCGACCACCAACAGTATGAGGCTCCTATTTAACCAGCTGAAAAACCCCAGTTAAAAAGAGCTGTCTTCCCTGGTAATGACAACAGCAAGGTCCCAGGGAGGACTTGGGTTTGCTTGCCTTGGATCAGTGCCCATCCCTGAACGTCCCACTGCAGTGAGGGACATGGAAGAATCCCTGTAACTATGAAAGGAGAGATGGGGTCAGCTCCATCCATGTCAGAGTTACGGGTTCCCAACAAAAACAGAGGCTCTATAGCCAGAAAAGAGGGAAAAGAAACGACGCTGGTCAGACCAGAAGCAGCTTAGAGAAACACATGTTTCTACGGTTGTATTGAAAGAAGTAACGAGGGTCAAAGTGTGTCAGATTTGCCTCAGATGCAAGCTTCTCAAAATCTGTGTTCCAGGAATAAATTCGTCATTCAGTAGACAAAAACAGGAACTAGGGCAAATGACTACTAATCAGGGATCAGACATTCACCCACGTCATACTCAAAGTTTACACCAGGCAGACCTAAATACATCACTTATTGCCATTATTTACTACACAATGGTTATTTACTATCATAATCACTATTACCTTTTTCAGTTTTATTGGTCCTTACATAATTATTTCTGCCAAAAATTTTAAAGGAGATTACATTTATTACTCCACTTTTTTCCTAAGACCAAAGTCTGTTCCTTATTAAAAAATGATTCTATGAAAGTCAAATCACCCCAGCTTTCCCCACTTGGTTTCTCCCACCCCAGCAGCCACTACCACCCCCAGCCCCTCAGCATGGTACTCACCCGGTGAGACCACACGGCCAGACGGCCTCATCGCAGGGGGATGGTGGCCATGTTCAAAGCATCACTACTCCCTGTTTGGACAAACTGATTGACCTCACTGAGCCTCGGTCTCCTAATCTATAAAATATAAATTAATAATAATACATAGTCATAACAATTTTAATCCATAATGGGAGTAAAGCACTTACAGCACCTGGAAAAATCTGTTTCATAAATGGTAGCCTGACTGATAATGGTGATGATGCCAAACTAGATATGAGGGACCACATCCGTTTTATTCACCACAATATGCACACACACACAGTGCCTGGCACATAGTCAGAACTCAATACATATATGATGAACTGATGAATGAATGAATGACAGGCTTTGGGATCAGATTAGATACGTGCTTAAATCATAGTTCTTAATTGGCTGTGGCTGGTTAACCAAATTATTTTACCTCTGTGTGCCTCAAGTGTCTTCTCTGTGAAAGGGGAATCCTCTCATGTGGGTTGACATAAGGGACACATGACATGATTACACCAGAGGCTCTTTAAGGGCAGACACTCTGCCTTCTTTATTGTAAATACTTAACACATAATAGTCTCAAACCCTTTCCCTTCTAAAACAGGTTTTAAAAATTCCTAGGTCACTAGGACATGCCCCATGTCCAAAATTCATCAGAATTGTAAAATGTTAAATTTGAAAGGACCCATAAATTTGAGTTTTAAAAAAAGAAAAACAGAAAACCTCTAACATATATGTGAAGTTCAAGAGCAGACCACAGAAAGGAGCTTAATCTAGAAAGTGTTTGAGCACATGCTAAGCTGCCTTAAAATGAAATTAATTTTCTGGCAAGTTTATTCTCATGCAAATTCAAATAGATCTCAGACCAATAACAGAGACTAAAGTGGGTAGCAATGTCAAACACTTTTGTTTGTCTCTAACAGGAGAATGCAATAAAAGAATTTAAATCGCTTTAATCCCTTTCGTTTGTAGAATGCTTTACAATTCACAAAGCATTTTTTACATAAGTTTTATTCATCTAATTCTCACAACAGCTCTGTAGAATGGTTACCAGATAATTTAGCTCCAAATTGGCACTTTCTTGCCATGAAAGTGGGCAGTATTAATAATTACGCCAGAACACCTGGAATAAACGAAGAATGGCCCAGCAAACTAGAAGGCATGATCACCCTGGTTACAAACCCTACCTTCCAACCAGGAAGTTTTTAAGGGAAAGTATTATGTCTTCTTTACCTTTGTATCCCAGCAACCAGCAAAACACTTGAGGAATGGTAGGAATTCAATAAATACTATTGATTGACAGAAGTGAAGTTGGATCCTGGTCCAATCGACTACTAGCCAAGTTGTGTAAACAACCCAGATGTAAGCTGGGCCTCCTTACCCCTTGAAATGTCATTCAGGTGAGCGCCAACCTCTCCAGTCAATGACCCACAGAAATGTAAATCCTACACCCACATTGGGATTTCCACAAATTCCTGAAACACTTAGGTTCTCTTGATCACCCTGAGCCCATATGACTCATTTCTTTTCCTCACAGAAACCAAAATGTAAAACTTAGCCCTCTTACAGTTTCAAAAAACAAAAAACAAAATTTTTGTATACAAAGCATTTAATAAACCTAGTAGAATTTATTTATTTATTTTAAATGTAGACAAGGATAGAAGAGAGGTTTATTTCTCAATAATGCAAATGTCTAACAGAACAGCAGGCAACTCCAATGTGGACATCCTTCAGCTACATCACACAGGGGACTTTCCACGGATGCCTCGCCCATGACTTCCCTGATGTCACGGCCACACCACCCTACCACTCCTCCCATTATTTGCTTCCCTTTAAGAGTGAAACGAACTCCTCTCCTCCTTTCAGACAGAGCAGTTCATCCCTGTTCTCTGATACTGTGGACCCTGCCCTCCAGGTTCTTCTACCCTAAGCACCTTTGCAAGGTATTTTTGCAAAGAAAGACAATGCCCTTCCCAAGCAGAGTTCTGGTGCCTATTCACAGTAGAGAGTGATTTCTCCAGCTCCTTCCCTGTAGGTGGTAAGTGAGAGAATGGGGTCTGGGTTCACGTCTCTCCTCAGAAGGTGAGAGTACAGTGTTCTTTGCTCCAGGGCCATAACCGCCAGCAGAAAAGGTGTGACAGGTAGACTCAAGCATTTGCAAGGACCAAGAACAGCAGGGCCTCCAAGTCTGAAGTCTTGGACAAGCTGCTTCTAGCAGATTTTCAAGGTTATGACTATGTCCTTGAGATTGTCTCACTGTGGAATTTTAAAGCTGGTTAGAACCTCAAAGATCTAGGACACAGAGAGGCTTCTGCTGGTATTTGGAGGAAAAACTAGAACCCAGGTACAGGAACAAGTACAGACAGACTGTCAGATAAATATGGCCCACTGAACACAAGAATCTACTATTATTGTCCTCTGAACCCCTATACAACAAGAGTAAGAGTTCTTTATTAAAAGTGTTGGGGCAGAAACTATATTTTGTGCTCACCAAACTAATTTCTCTTCTTGCATACTGGAAGACTAAATATCCCAGCCTCCCTCACAGAGAAGTTGGGACCATGCTACTGTGCTCAACCAATGGGACATGAGCAGAAGTGGCGCATGCCATTTCCAGACCCGGAAGATGAGGAGCAGATGGAAGAGTAGAAAACAGCAGACCAAAAAGACCAAACCGAATATAAGCTCTTACCAAGCTGACTTACACTTCAAAATGCCCAAAAGGCCCAGAAATTGGGGCTCTAGAAACTGAAATAGGAAGAGTAAAGGGAGGAAAAATCTAAAAGAATTTGTTAAGCCTTTTTAAAGAAGCAGCCAGAATGCCATATGCTTTCCCCTACACCCCAAATCCTGCTCCAACCAAAAAGTAAAGATTTATTCTCTGAAGAGGGTAAAACAGATTTTCTCATCTAGGGGACACCAGGTGCAAAGTGAGGGTTGGGCTACAGTACTGAAGGGGGCAGGGAAGGCAACTGAATCAGCCAACGCATATTGGATAATGGGGCCCAGCCCTCTTTCCCTGCTTGGTTCCCAGTATTCCGGCAGCTAGGTCTTTATCCTTCAGGCAAGAGATTGGAAGATGCTTTCCTGTAAAATTTGATCCTCTCAGGAAAAAAGAACTAAAGATACTACACGAAAGATTTCCCATCTAAGAAACCCAACCAGTTTGTCTTACCATGAAGTTCATAGTTGATAATCTCCATTCAATGCTCTCAGGGCATCCAATCAGCACTTTAGTGCCCCACCATTAAATATGAGCAGATAACCAAGGTCTATCAGTCACATGGGAAAGACACCTGCTAGAGATTGACACAAACAGAGATGCAACTTGGAGCAAACAGAACTATGTAGGGAGAGGAAAACTCCACCACTGAAACTATCATTAATAGCCTCAAAGAAATCAAAGAAAATATTTCAACCATTAAAAAAAGGACAGGCCGGGCACAGTGGGCTCACACCTGTAATCCTAGCACTCTGGGAGGCCGAGGCAGGAGGATTGCTTGAGCTTAGGAGTTCAAGACCAACCTGAGCAAGAGTGAGACCCCGTCTCTACTACAAATAAAAAAATGAGCAGGGTGCGGTGGCGCCCTCCTGTAGTCCCAGCTACTTGGGAGGTTGAAGCAGGAGGATCGCTTGAGCCCAGGAGTCTGAGGCTTCAGTGAGCTATGATGATGCCACTGCACTCTATCCCAGGCAACAAGAGCAAGACTCTGTCTCAAAAATAAATAAATAATAAAATTTAAAAAATATATAAAAAATAAAAAAAGAACACAGTCCTATAAAAGATCTAGTTTATTTAAGAACTAAAAAGAGTTACTGGGAATTAAAAATAGAATAGCACTAAAGAAAAAAATTAATGAAATAATTAAAAGATAAAATTGAAAAGCTCTTCTAGAAAGCCTAAGAAAAGACAGAAAGAAGAAATGAAAAAAAGAGAACAGAAGGTAGGAAATCATCAATGCAATAGTTCCTCAGAACTCCAGGGCATAGGTTTCTATAGAATCATGCCAAAAAAAAAATAACAATATAGAAGATATAGCTATTTTACTTATCCCTCTATGTAAATGAATTTCTTTTTGTTGTGTCACACGTAAGTAGAATAACCCAATAGAAAGTTTTTCTCTTTTAATCCCTCAGTCTTACATTTATAACATGTTTCTCAGCTTTGCAAACTGAGCATGAAACAGGAACGCTTTTGTAAAGTTCTTTGTTAACATGTCAATGAGAGACTTGTGAAGTATTGGCTTATTTAATTGTAGAAAGGGCACCATAAAGAAAACACATCCATTTAGATAGATTGGAAAAAAGAAGGAAACAGCATGGTACTTTACAATGTTATTAATCATAAGCCATATAATTTCATCTGTCCTTTCTGCTTGCAAATGTTGTTAGCACATGAGGAAATAGTGGCAATATTTACTGCAGAAACTCCTGCAGAAACTCCCAGGGAGACAGGGTACCTATTTAAATACCTGACTTTGTGAGGTTTTTATATAGCTGTGGTCGGTAAAAGTCTAATACCCTAGCTCTGAAAATGAAACCAGAAACATTTCTTCAAAGTGGGTGAGACCTTACACAGAAAGTGCAAATTCAATAAATAAAAGCAAAAACCAAACAAAGCTCAATTACCACCTCCTGCCATCCCTAGACCCAGTGGCTAGGAAGTGAAGGACCCAGGAGAGAAGAGTCCGGCTCTCACTCTAGATAGGGCACAATCCTGAGAGGAGAAGTGGCTTTTGATCATCCCTGGGGAGCCACCAGCCAGCCCTGACCAGTCAGGACAGGTGTAACAGTTCTGCCAGCAGCTTGCATCAGGTGCCACCAGAGAACCGCTACACCAGGCAGCGTGAGGGAAGTCCCAGAGGTACTTTATTAATGGGGTGTGGTTATGGCTCTTAAGGAAAATATCCCATGTCCATGGCCAAGGCTGCCCAGGCAAAAATACACAACCAATCCTCTCAAATTAAGTTCCTACAAAATAATCACATTATTACAATCCAAATATAGCCTCTGTATCTCAATTCAGACACTTGCATTGTAACAAATTGACTTCATCTTGTTATATCTTAGCCCCTGCAAGTTTCAGCTCACCTAGGGGAGTGTCCGCAGAGAAAGCCTCAACAGAAGGTAGCATTTGATTGGCTCCCCAAGCTCTGTCAGAGAACCACTCCTAACACTCATCAGCAGTTCTTCTATATGTGTGTGCCCTGGGTGATTTAGGGACTATCTGTACTTAATTCTGAAAATTACTTCTTCATTATACAGTAAGCATCTTTTTATGAAAATTCAATGACACCTAATCATTCACATCGACCAAATAAAATAAACAGTATGCCAATTAATTTTTTAGAGGAATTTACTTTTAAAAATTTTTATTAATACTGAAAATCAGAACGTCCAAATAAACAGAGTATAATAATGTCCTAACAGGGTTCATTTTGCCCTTACAGGTAAACGTCATTTTATCTGATCAGTAACTTCCTTCAAACGTATTTGTAAACTGTGTCTTTTGAACAGCCTCATCTTTACATGCTCATACAAATTCAAACACTTTTGTGAAAGACAATCTCTTTATAAAATAAGTATCACCTAAGTACCTGTTTTGTAGGTATTCATTTTTACAGCATGACTGTTTAATTTATGATTATCAGGGAGGGGTTTCAATCAGGATGGAGTGATTGGGATCAATGGGGCTGGCACGTGTAGATGGAGTCCAATATAGAATCTGTATTTGCTCTTCTGGAGGAAATGAAGAACACTGAGTTCATTTTGACTCACTTCAGAAACTGGCATAGACGTTTAGGTAGTCTTGAAAGGACGCTGTCCAAAAGACAGACTCACTAATAGAACCCAAAGTAGAACTCAGGAGGGAGGAAAATCTCTCTCTCTCTCTCTCTCTCTCTCTCTATTTATCTATGTGAGTGTGTGTGTGTGTACACATTTTTTTTTGTTTCCTCCCTGAGGGTAGAGACGTTGGTCCAACCCTCTTTCCCCAGTGCCTGCAATAAAGGCTGGGAAAGAACTGGAGTTCGATGAAATTCGCCAAGGAAATGATCCTCTCTGGGAATCCACCTCTCTTCCCAAAAGGCTGACCAGATTCCCCTTTCCTAACCCCAAAGGCAGTAAAATGAAGACGCCAAGAATTTCGGCTCTGAAACCAGACTGCCTGGGTTTGAATCTCATCTCCGGGCCTTCCTAGCTACTTGAATTTGGACAACTTTTTGTGTCTTGGTTTCCTCATA
>RJWJ010024498.1:0-24788 GCA_004363605.1 Indri indri | reverse complement strand
TTCTTTTGTTTTAAAATATAATTTATTCATATGGATCTTTTTTTCATTTTTACTTCTCTCATTAGAATTCCTTACAATATTATCTAGAACTTCCAAACCAGAATTAAATAATATTGCCTATGACCATTTTGGTTTTGTTCTTAAATTTTAAAAAATTTCTGAGCAAGTAATTTTATCTGAACCAGAGGTACACTTAAAAATAACACAAGAATGTTATTTATAGTGGTATAAAACTGCAAACAACTTAAGAGTCAAAAAGCAGGATTAAATTAATTATGGCACATTCATACAAATAAATACTGCCAATTAATAAACAAACAAAAGATTTAAAAGTATATTTAACGTCAGGAAAAAAATTCCATAACATATTAAGTGGAACCAATCCAGTTATAAAACTGCAAACACACATGAAAAAATTAGAAAGACCAGACTATATATCAAATATTAAGACATGATTATCCTTCTGCACGGAATATAGGTGATTTTGTTTTCTTGGTATTTTTCAAAATTACTGTCATGAACATTTATTATTTTTAAAAATATTAAAAATTATTTTTAAAATACAAAGGAATGATTTCAGTGTTTCCCCATTAACTATTATGTTAGCACTGGGTTACCACAAAACTAAAATGAGACAATGAATTTGCAGGTGTTTGAAAACAAAAAACTACCAAAGGCAAAATACTGTATTATCTCATGTTTGATAAATAAGAAATTGACTTCATACCGATTTTTATGCATACATTTTCTTCCTAATATTTACACTCAAAAACCAGCAGGAATATGGAGAAGACTTGGGAGAACACTGATTGCAGTTGTTACCATCTTTAGAGTTTCACTCACAAATGGTCATCTGTTCTCCCCTCTCCATACTCTAAATGAGGACAGACTCCTCTAAAGAAGCCTGAAGTCCTTTAATTTAACCCTTTGATCTGCAAAGTACAAAGTACAACTGTTCTCTTTACTGCCACAGAATAAATATTAGTGTCACCACACTAACATTTACTCATGCCCACTATATAGAGAACAAGGCTAAGACCTAACAATTTCAAAGCAACAAAGTTAAGTAAAATAAGTAAGGTGATAAATACTTTGCTTGAAATGATCATTTATTCAATTAGAAATTTGGAAAGGAAAAGAAAATAAGTAACTTGGGACAAGGTTCAAAGAATAAGAATCATATACGCCTTAAGGTTGAGTAGTAGGAAAAGTTAATACTTGCACAATCAGTAGTACTTTTAAAAATAATGCTCAAATCACAACAATCACATTCTCCAAAAGAGGATTTATCTTTGGAGAAAGCAATCCTATTAATATGCTGAATATATGAAAATACAGTTTTACAGGAAAAAACCCACAAATGTCTTCACTATGAAAAGCAGTTCTTCAGATGTGCAATATGTGGTAAATTTATACAACCTGTAAACTGGTGATGGTAGAGATGCACTAATGATAGACATGAACGTACCAAGTACTAGCGGAAATAAAATACTAGCTTAACAGTCTGAAAACGTGTCACTTTGAAATGACTACAATAAAACAGGCTAAGAACTATGAGCAAGCAAACAAAATTAGTATTGCTACAGCCTTCACCACTGATTTCTACTGACAAAGCCAGTGGGTTCCTGCAGTGAGAGCTGTTCAAGAGCTAACCTTCTCCCAGAATGACCTCAGAAGGAGGCTGAAAGTATACAGATAACTCTCGAGTAGCAAATTTCCTCTAGTCCTTAACTCTGCCAGTGAATAAGGGTCTGAAATTCTGTAGGACAGTTCCAAACTTCTAACAGGTACTTTCTTCTGCAGTTTCTATGCCTGCACTTTCTTGGGAAATATGCCTATTGAAAATATACAATGTATAAATAAGAGACGCTTTACTCAAAAGCAGATTTTATATTAGCAACAGAAAATTCTACAATTAAGAGAGGCTGACAGGACTGTATTTTTCCATCACTTGGACTTGCTTCAAGTCCTGAGTGACTTTTCCTCCAACTGGAGATTACTTAATGAAATCAAGTACTCCACACAGATCTTACCTAACGATTTTATGGAACTCAACATCACAGATACAAAGTATACAATGCAAACCCTGACTGATAACATTATAAAGCAAATTCTAGAAACAATCTGCCAAACATCACCTTCTCTCTGTGATTAATTGCTTACCTAGTTTTATTAAGAATTCTCGTTCCAAGTCTTGCACCTGCCTGATGGATTCTTCCAGAGAATTACAGAGTTTGATCTTTGGTCTTAGCAGTTCTAGTGTATCACTGATCATGTAATCTATATCAATAGGAAATGGATGGTCTTTTGTCCAAACCTCCAAACTTTTCTTCCACCAAACATAACGCTGATAACAAATGAAAAATAAATTTAGCTATAAGAAATCAGTAACAAAAACGTTTAAAAATAATAAACTTTATTGTGATGCTACCTACTTATAATAACTAAACTAAAAGGTTGTACAAGATACCATTTCTATTAATGGTCAACAGCAATGATTCTAATCCAATTATTTCCCTCCATACAGTTTTTGAGCTATTTGGTAGCTTTATTAATTACCTTTTTATTGTAACTATCACAGTTTTTTTTAAAGGCAAGGAAAAATCAAAAATAAAATACCAAATAAATATCCAAGTACTCTGAAACAAGGCAGAAACCCATACTCACAGCCCAAATGGAGCTTACATATTTAATTTTGCAAAAATAACCAGATTCAAAGCCAAAGTTTTGATAAACTTTTATTATTTTCTCTGAGTTACCTGCTTTGATTTTTTAAGAGCCAATTAAATTATCTGAAGATATGATTTTTGAAATATACAAATATTACCAACCACCCACAAGCATTTAGTAAACATCTACCGTGTATATGGCACTGTGGGGATTCTGTCCCTCTTCACTCCTAGCCTGGTTCCCTCCATTTATTAATACTTTGTGCTTGGTCTAATTCCTAAATTTAATTAACTGAAAGCACAACCCAGGAATTTACTAGTGTATGAGAAACAGATATCCCCAGGTGATATGCATGCACATTAAAGCTCAAAGCCCTGCTCCAGGCTACCCTTTCTACCTGGCCTTCCAATACTTAACTGCACACTCCAAGATCATGGCAGCACACACTGAACTCATCTCTCAGGTCTGCCTCCCATTCCCTAGGCAGATCTCTGCTATGCGTTTCTGTCTGTTTATCAACTTGGAAAATATTTTTGTCTCTTTCTGCTCCTGGATATTTCTGAGAATTTCTTTCAGACTGGGATGTCAGAGTGAATCCAAATAAGGATTCTCTTCTGAAAGAAATTCTACTTTAGATGTTGTTATAGCTGCCATTTTGCAGCAAAACTGTGGTTTTTTTTTTAATACAGTCTCCAACTTAAGACAGTCCTTACATACAAGGAATCTGACCCTATAATCTGCAAACCCCTCTCCCCGTTTTTTGCTCATCAATTCAGAAAATAAGTGAGTAGTAAGTTGTCCTCTATTGCGAAGGTTTGGTAGGAGAAAGTTAACAAACTATAATTCCCTAAGAATATTTATTCCCACTTAACACTAGCCAGTATGTGGATGTATTTTTGATAACTCAAATTGTAATATTAAATTTATTTTCTTCATTAATGGGCAAATGAAAATCCTAACAACTGTGATTATACAGAATCAAATGGTACTACTGGTACTTTATTCACTAACATCTGAAGCACTTGATAGCAAGCTGTTCACCCTAATCCACACTTACAGCACTGTATTATACGGGAAACAGTAATTGGACTCCAACTAATCAACCTACAAGATAACTTCTGGAATACAAACTTTATAGAAGCTACAGAATTGCCTCTGCATTTGTATCTGAATTTAATCTATACTGTATACCTGTTCTAAATCACAAGTTTATAAAATAACCAAAATTAAGACATGGAAAGCACAACCCAAGAGTTTATGAATATTTCTTTCTGTGTTAAAAATAACGTATTTTCCCCAGAAGTGATAGGTTTTTCTCTTCCTCTCCCCCTGCCAAAAAAATAGAACTTTTAGAAGCAAGAGTTCTGAACATAAACCAGAATACAGATGAGCGAGAAGAACACTATCCGATGTATAAAAATCATAAGTAACTTAATAAATACCATAATTCATAAATTAATGTACTAAATTCACAAGCTTTATCAAAATGATTCCCAAAATGATCAATTATTATCAATCATGAAAGTAATAAGCAATTAAAATGTTTATATAATAGAAGCCATCATGTATTCTTAAATCTCTAAAAGCATCCTCACATGAAGAATAAATATAATGTAATCATGAGCATGTATGTGGTATAGAAATAGTCTTTCTTCTCTAATATTTTTATAACGCATGCAATGTATTATGTGATGCTCAATGGCATATTTCAGCTTATGTATACCTGAAAATATACAAGGAAGCAGTCAAGTTTTCGTTTACTGGAACCTCTGTCAAAGTACTGGCCGCAGGTATCCAAAATAGTGCATACTAGTCTAATTCTGAAAAGATGCTCCGGAGGGTCCAGTGAACTTGGAGAACCATCAGGGTTAACACCAAATGAAGTAAAAGAATAAAGAGTTCTGAAAATAACAGCCGATTCCACCATTCGGTAATTATAAAGTTCTCCTAAGAACTTGGCACTGCTGATACGCCTCTGATTAAATTTAGGTTGATTAACCTAAAAAAGAACAACAACAAAACAGATTTTCAATAAAGAGTAGTAAATGTATTTAAAAACAGGTTAAATTCCCCTCTGTAATTTGACAATATCAATTACTAAAGGAACACTGAACAGAGAAACAACACATGATTTCTTTCCTCCTTTTCTAATAAGGTGGTCACTGCTGGGTGTCCTTTTTCTTTCTTTAGGAAATGGCTATCTTTAAAATGTTTGAATAAAAAGAACACATTAGATATTAAATTTAGGACTAAGCTATCACTAAATGAATTGTTTATAAACAGTTAAAATGTCAATCTCCCTATCAGTCCCCCCTAACATATTTTGTCTGTAACTAACAAATTAAGGAAACATAAGCCTGGATTTTACAGGTAAGAGAGAAGTGCTTACAAGAAATTCTTATCAATTTTTTTCTAAGTAGTAAGTTTACAGATTCTTATAACTTGAGTCTTATGACCCTGAAATAATAAAAATTAAAATAGTCTTCCCAACTAAGCTTAACAGGACTTAAGAAAAAGAGGCAAAAAATAAAAAATACTCCAGGCTGGGGTGCCGTGGCTCATGCCTCTAATCCCAGCACTCTGGGAGGCCATGGCAGGAGAATCGCTTGAGGCTAGAAGTTCAAGACCAACCTGGGCAACACAGTGAGACCCCACCTCTACAAAAAATTTAAAAATTAGCCAGGCATGGTGGTGTGCACCTGTAGTCCCAGCTACGCGGGAGACTGACGTGGGAAGATCACTTGAGCCCAGGAGTTCGAGGCTGCAGTGAGCTAGGATCATGCCACTGCATTCCAGCCTGGGTGACAGAGCAAGACTTTGTCTATTTAAAAACAACCAAACAAACAACAAAAACAAAGAACCAAAAAACACAAGTACTAGCCTGAGAGAAAACTGGGAAATATGATACATCAGGGCTTGTTAACAAATCACTAACTCCAATGAAGTAGTAGTAAATGACATCATATGGGGAAAAGGCAGTTTTTTACGTTATTATTTTTCAATAATAGGATTTAAAAGTTATTTAAATTCTTCACAAACTCCAATTTGTTGACTTTAAAGAAAGTCTTTGTTACCTCCATTCCTAATCGAATATCTTCCAAAACTCCATCCACAACATGAATCCCAACATCCTCTTGGTAGAGCACTAGTCCTGCTAAGAGGTTGGCTACACAATGAATACTATTATATTTCACATTCCATATGTTTATCATACAACAAATAACATAGTCTTTCACTTCTTGGTCCTGCCAGGGCAACTTTCGCATCTGTCTCAAAACCTAAACAAAGAGAATTCTGTTTAAATTATTAAGATAAGCACACAATAGTCTGACCAAATAATACAGAAATTTTATTATGATATAGTCAGAGAACTTTTGAAATTGAAAATAATTTAGAGATCATCTATCAGCTTCTTCACTTCAGAAATAGCAAAAAATGAGAATTTCTAATTATGGCAAAATTTATTCTCATTTTTCCTAAATCTTTCTGTAATACTCCTAAACTTCCTAGAGTTTCCAGGTCTTTAGTCTAACTAATAGCATACAGTCATATACTCAGGTCACTGAAAGAAATACCCAAGGTTTAGCAAAAATAACATGCTCTCTTTTGTGCACCATTTGATGTAAATAATATATATTTTTTAAATCATCAATTTCTAACAAATAAATAAACCCAACTGGTTAAAAGATCACTTAAGGTGGAGGACACTACATCAAGACTGACGTTGCACGACAACCCCAGTTCCCTTGTGTGTGAAATGGGGGATAATGACAGCACACACACGTCATAGCTTACTTTGTAAGGATTAGACAAGTGAAAACATGTGTAGCACATAGGAAAGTGGCACACTGCCAATGTCCCATAAAAGTTAGCTATTACTATGTCAAAACCTCTACTAATAAGAAAATGAGCAGAGTTCTACCTACAATCAAAGTCTTTCCATTTTTACTCTGGAATAAAACGGACACTATTGCAGAATGAAGATACTTATTCCCACTCTCTATTCACAACCCATCTTTCAAACACCAAACGTGTTCTCATGCCAGCTTCACTGGAAATGTCAATGTCTTCTCCACCGTTGACCCTTCTATTCTTTATAAACGTCTAGCCAACTCTAACACCATTTTAAACAACTACTGCCTGTGACTTCGGAAGCTGGTTTCAATTTCAAAGCTGTACTACCTTTATCTATCACCTTCTATCCTAAAAAGAAAAAAGTTCTACACTGTATCATATGTCAACTTGTAGAATTCACCAAGAAATGTTTTTTTGGTTTTTTTTGTTCAACACATCTTACTTAAAAGTGAAGATTTTAACAGGGTAAACATAATAATTAAGACATTAGGTCAGTGGTTCTTAACCTTTTCTGGAAATTGACCCTGATTGAGAATCTAAAGAAAGCTACACACCCTCTCCAGAATAATACAGACAGTCACGAAGATTCAAAATGATGAAATTTCAGAGGCATCATGGGCCTTTTCAAGTTTACTGAACGTTAAGACCCCCTGTACCAATGTAAAATATTTAAGGGCAAATGCATTATAGAATATTAGAGACAAAGCAATATATATTTATATATATATCAAGTATACATATAATTAAAATTAAATTTAGTAGAGTCACTATTTCGATGAGAATGAGAGGTTATCATAAAAGAGTTTTGTTTACCTATGTCGCAAATATTATAAACCATCATATGAATGCTTTCTTAAGACGACTTGTACAGAATCAATCATGATGAAACTTGGGATCTACCCCCACCTTTCCTAGACTTTATATAAGCTTAGCACTACTACAAATATCGAGTTGACTATTATTGTATGATTTCATTAAGATTTACCTTCTCAGTGGTAACCTTAGAGAGATCCTTGTACAGAAGTTTCCGGACGTATTCCTGGAGAGGAGGTCGTTTCTTCTTCACAGTTTTTTCAGCTGGAGGTGGGTTGCAGTAGTAATATGCATTCTCTACCATCGTAACATATCTTGCATCAAGATGCATTGCTTGCTTTTTTCTCATCATTTGCTCCTAAAATAAAAAGTCCAAATTAATGAAAACACTTTAATTCTAAGATTTCTTTATTCCTAACTAAACTTCTATTTTCAGTGATTTAAAATTTCAGGATAAAGGGTTGGACAAGAAAAAAAATAACCACTAGGTATATCTAAGAGGATGCAAAGCACAGTAAATGCTATACCATTACTCATTTTTATAACGTATTAGTCCATGACTACTCAGCCTGAGGCCTCATCCAATAAAATAATCAGAGAACTTAGCTATTAATGCAAATGTAACTTTATCCATAACTCTGCCAAACTATATAAACTCTAAGGAAAGCAGGGTTCAAACATGAGTGACTGGAATTAAGGACTAAGAATATAAATAAAGGTGTGACTCTGGCCCTGGCTGTTCCAAATACGACTGAGAATAAACTTGTTCTCAAGGCCTACGTCATGCAGTGTTGTACCAGACAAATCTGACATGTCTCCACAGACAAGAAAACTAAAAGCCCCCAAGGTCTTACAGCTTGTTTGGGGTTGCTTGGCATCAGTTCCGAGGAGGTAACCAGAAAGCACATATCTATTCAATCGTCATCTACTTCAGAGTCTCTCAACCTCAGCACTGTTGATATTTCAGATCAGATAATATTTTTGTTGTGGGGGACTGTTCTGTGCATTATGGGACATTTTGCAGCCAGCCTGGCCTCTACCCACTAGGCGCTAGTTGAGAACCACTGACTAGTTGAAGATCTTCAAATAGCACTCTTAATTCTTAAAACAGTATCACACCAAGCATTAAGATTATTGAATTTATTCAGTCATTCAAGAAACATTTTTTTGACATTTACTAGTCCTAAGCACTATGCCAGGTGCTGGAAACTCAACAGTGAATAAGACAGACATGATTCCTACCTTCAGGGAGCTTAATAGTCTGGTGTAGGAAAACAGAAAATAAGCAGGCCAACAAATAAATTAATTATTAATAATCTTTCCAATAACTGTAATCAGTAGTGTGAAGTAAAATAACATGGTACTCAGATGAGGAGTAACAGGAAACCTACTTTAGAGTCAGGGGTGGGTTAGGGAAGGCCTGTCTGAGAAAGTGACACTGAAGCTAGGATAGGAAGGATGACAAAGGGCTAAAGAACCCCAGGAAGAGCACTCACAGGAGAGGCAACAGCAAAAACAGGCCTGATGACAAGAGAGTGAGATATGGCACAGGCCCTAATGGCGGCCAGTGCGGGGCCAGCATGGAGCGGCATAGGAGGGAAGAGGTGGGGAGGGGTAGGTAATACAGACACTGCACACCATGGAAGTAAGCATGCTGGGTTCTAAGCGTGCGGAAGGAAGCCACTGACTAGCGTCAAGCAGGTGTTGTGGACTGGGGTGTGGGGTGGTGGTAGATTTCAAATTTTGAAAAGATCAAGATGTATGTAAGCTCAAGGAGGGCAGGGGATATATCTTTTTCACTGTTGTTTACCTAGCACTTAAAACAGATCCTGGTAGGCATGCAATTAATATATAACAACACATGAATAAATGAATGAATTGCTAAAAACACAATAAATCTTTCCCATGGACTGCTTTTCTATACTGGAAAAAAGTTTTGCTATTTGTAAGTTCAACTGTCGGTATACCAAGTTTCCTAATTGTTTCTCTTGTCTCCTAGTACTTCAAAAGCGTATTGATTGTAGCCAAGCTCCCATACTGACACATCTCTATACTATGGTTTGTGAATGTTTATTAAATGCTGAATCTTTCAAACAGATAAGAAAACACTTTCATGTATAATAGGGCTAGAGATATAATGACCACACCCTATAAGTAGTTCCTTGGACAAAATAAAATTTATCATTTAACTTACCATATCTACATACATAATATAGTTATTAATCTAGATTCATTTCAACCTGCTCTTTGAACTGCTTTAGAACCATTTTCCCCAACATACACACCCCAAATTAATTTTAACATTACCCAAGAATAATTCTGAAGGCGAACCAGTTAAAGGGTTATGTGTATTGTTAAATTAATATGAATACATTTCAGATTATCCCATAAGCACTGATGTGCTTCAAACCAAACTCATCATCTGTTTCCTCCCCTAGACTCCCTCACTCAGGGACTGGCACCACCATCCACTGGGGTGCCCTGTGGGAGTCTGAGGTCTTCTCTTAGGGCACTTTCTTCTTCCTCACCCCTCACATCTCACCACCAAGTCTTATCAGTTCTGCTTCCTAAAAATTTTCATACAGCTAGTTATTCCCATCCCTACCCCAATCCATTTCTTGTTTTCCCCCTAGATTTTAAAAACAGTCTTTGTTCTCTCTACCTTTGATCTCAGCTGCCTCATAGTTATCTCCTCCATACCAATCTTCCTAAAAACATAGGTCTAATCCTCTCTACCTCACTTGCTTAAAATCCTTCACAGCTACTCACTGCTATCACGGAAAAACCCCAAGCTCTGAAGCATAGCACCCAGTTTGTGTCTACCTCTCTAGTCTTACCTGCAGCTGCTTTATTCAACTGGCTTCTCATCTCTGCCTTTAAGACTCGGCTTAGGTCTCTAAAATAAACACCACTTTTTCAGGAAACTTTTCCTGACATACCAAGACCAAATCTAGAGCTGCTTCTACCTACAACCAAAATACCCTATGCTTACACGTTTACCATACTGTATGTCAATTCTCTATTTACTTGTCTATCTGCCTTATCAGACTATAAACTACACGAGCGGAGACTCTTTCACCTTTGTATCCCAAGGGTCTGACAGAGAGTTTGCACGCTATAAATACTACGAAGCCAATAGGGTAGATCTCTGCTGACTCACTGAGTCTGGCTGAAGTATCCGCTCTGTGAGCCCACGGTATCTGCTGTAAACCTCTACTATGGCATTTACAACACCAAATTGGAATTATGTGTTTAGCCCTCACTCATTAGGTATGAACCACTTTGAGGAGAGCAATTATATTTCATTTCTTTGTATCACCATCCCTGCCCAGCTGTAATATCCCTGCAGAACTGAACTTAGTGCCTGACACATAGGAGGAAACCCAAAACTTGTTAAATGATTAACAAGGCTCCTGTGCAGAAATCAAAAGTCAATTAAGACCTAGTTGCTTTTGCTGTAAGGTGAAAAGACCCACTGAGTCAAGAAAATTGGTCAGGTAGGAAGCAATTTGGCTTTCAGGATTTCTATTTTCATCCATACCACAATGATTCATAAATGTTTTCCCTAGCAAAAATAAACATACAGGATTCAATATTATAAATAAAATACAGGTATTAAAAATTAGTTAAGCTTTTCTATATTACACTTTTATATGCAGTATATCTCATTCAACCTTAGCAGCCTGGCCCAAAGAAAAAGTTTTTGCCTATTACAATACAAATTTGAATTTAGTATGATTTATGTGACATGAGCCTAAAGAGAATTTGGAAATCAATTCCATTTGATGGCCTTCACAGTAATGTTTCTGTAAACAAAATACAAATAAATGTACATGTTTCTTCCCTTTAAATATAAGCAGAAAGTACTCAGGCTCATGACTAGATTCTCAAAAATATAACATATCAAGAGAAAATGACACAATCAAGACTTTTTAATAGCAACCCTGATACCATGACAGCCTATGCCCAGGGATTTGCTGGAGAGCTCCCTCTGCCATTAACACCAACAGTCCTTTCCCCACCACACATTCTCTTTCTCTCTTCAAAGGCCACAAACAAATGCTTACATATTATCAATAAGCATAACTTAATTGCTTAATAAACTTGATGGCCATTTCAATATCCTAAACAGTTTAAAAAATAGGATAGGCATGGTGGCTCATGCCTGTAATCCCAGCACTTTGGAAGCCTGAGGCAGGAGGATCTACTTGAGGCCAGGAGTTTGAGACCAGCCTGAGCAACATAGCAAGACCCTATTTCTACAAAAAATAAAAAAATTAGCCAGGCATGGTGGCGCAACACCTGTAGTCGCAGGAGTTTGAGGTTGCAGTGAGCTAGGCTGACGCCACGGCACTCTAGCCGGGGCAAGAGAGCAAGACTCTGTCTCAAAAAAAAAAAAAACAAAACAACAACAAAAAAAAAACTGTTCATTTGCATCACGCGTCAGAAGTTTTATGGGTAGAACTTAATTCCTTTTTACAATATTGTAAACTCATTAGCGGCCAGGTGAGAAAAAATTCTATACACCTCCAGGGATGGCAGCTGATATATATGGGATATTTCAATTTAAGTAGAAATATTTATATTTATGTGGCAAAGCAAAATAACTAGCACTGGTCAATATTTTTAACCCCTGGAGTACAGGTAGGTCAAGACCCTCCAGCTCTTACTGGGATCCTCAAGCCCTTACCAGAAGTACACTGGTCCTCAGGTGAGACTCTGGAGATCTGAAAAGAAACCGTCCACATGTCTCCAGTAGGGTACATGCCATTTCAATATGATGATGAGAAAAGTCTGACAGAAGCATCTGTAATAATAAGAATGATGAAAAACTACAAAGACAACACTTCAATCCTCGTGGAGAAAGAAAATATTACACATCTAACGTACGTAACAACATAAAAACTGTCAGTATAAAAAACAAAAGTGAGGCTACTTAGCTTCACTGTTGGGTATCTTTTGTATATCACCATAAAATTTTTACTGAAAAACTTCAATATATTTAATGTTTTTCCTTTCAGAAAAATATATGGAAACTATCAAAACCCTTTCTATACTTATTATTAGATGTTATGCATTTAAATACATGCCACATACACATTTTCTCAATGCCTTTTTGTTTTGTTTTGGTCTATATACCACTTACTTTCAAAAATTTTTTACTACAAAAGTATTATTTGCCCACTGTATGAAATTTATAAACATAACACATACCAGAACATTTTAGTATTTATCCTCTCAATCTTTTATGCATATTTTCTAAACTAAAATAGATTTAGACTTATCATTTAATAACTTGGTTTTTTGGCTTAACATAAATATTTTTTCATATTCCTTTTTATCTTTCTACGGCATGATTTAGAAGGCACTATATATATGCAGAAGGCACATTATATAATATGAACTAGATAAAAACTTACTCAATTCTTATTTATCATCCAATTTGTCTCCCATTTCTTGCTACAGGTTGAGTATCCAAAATACTTGGGACCAGAAGTGTTTTGGATTTCGGATTTTCAGATTTTGGAATATAGTATTTGCATACACGTAATAAGCTATCTTGGGGATGGGACCCAAGTCTAAACACAAAATTAATTTATGTTCATATATATCTTATACACACAGCCTAAAGGTAATTTTATACAATATTTTATATAATTTTGTGCATGAAATTTTTTATAACAAAGTTTTGACTTTGTTTTGACTGTGACTCATCATATGAGGTCAGGTATAGAATTTTCCTCTTAAAATGGTGCCATGTTGATATTCAAAAAGTTTTGGATTTTGGAGCATTTCAGGTTTTGGGTTTTCAGATTAGGCATGTTCAACTTGCATTCTAAAATGGTGTGACGAACATTCTTGTAGATAAATCTATGCAAGCATTTATGATTGTCTCCTTAAAATCAATTCCCAAAAAAGGAATTTCTATGTCAAAAAATATATATTCCTCCAAAATTATCTTTAAGAAATAGTACAAAGAAATATACATTTAAACAGTCTTAGCATGATTCCTTTCAATTAAGAAAATTTTCACAATGCCTTTTACAATGCTGTCTGGAGTTTCCCTAAATGTATTTAGCGGTGTTATCAGTTTCCTGAGATACTCCAGGGTTTAAGAAATTTGATCCCTCAATATTTACAATAACTATTAATATTGTAAATACTCTTAAGAAATCATGCAGTAAAGAGACTTTAATTTTGTTTAACTCAGGTCATTCCAAATGTATTTGAATCCTTGAGATGGGTTTTGTGTGATATATCTATTAATATCCCAAGGAAATCAAGCTGACAAAAAATTTGTTATACAGAAAAACAACTTTAATAAGGGAACCACCAATTTTAAATGTAGAAGAATTGCTCCATCTATTCTGCACGAACTTTACCACATATAGCTAATTACTGTTAATCGATTCCTAGTTTAATTCCACAATGGATAGAAAACATAATCTCAGTAATTTCCATCTTCTCAAATTTGCTGAGACATTCTTTATGGTTGATTTTGGTAAATGATCCAAGTGCATCTGGTGAGATTATAAATTCTGCTGCTGTTGGGGTATGGTGTAAATTAGATCAAGGTTGGTAACTATGTTCAAATTCTATATATACTTACTGATTTTGTCCACCTGTTCTTTAGGTTATTGAGAAATATTTTCAAATTTCTCACTATGATTGTGGATTTGTTTATTTCTCCATTACTTGCCAATTTTTGCTTCATAGGTTTTGAAGCTACATTATTAGTTGCATACTGATTCAGGAAGGTTATAATGACCTATTGATCCTTACGAACCGTCCTTCCTTATTTCTATTAATGCTTTGTGCCTTAACATCTAGTCTGTCAGATAATAGTAAGTGAAACCAGCTCTCTTTTGCTTAGCATTTGCATGGTTTTTTTACTTGAACCTTTCTCATCTTTATACTTAAGGGTATCTCTCTTGTAGATAATACATAGTGTTTTAATTAAGTCTTATATTTTTAAGGCTTATATTTGATGTATTTAGTCCTTTTAGGTTTCATGTAATTACTGATACAGCTGCATATGTATCTAACATCTTACTATCTGTTTTCTATTTTGCTCATCTATTTAATGTTCCTTTTTACTCTTTTCTTGTCTTCTTCTGGATTAATCAAATATTTAATTATTTAATTTCATCCACCACTTACAACCAAAACTTTAAACTTTTCTATTAAAAATAATCAAATGGGCTAAGCACAGTGGCTCATGCCTGTAATCCTAGCACTCTGGGAGGGCGAGGTGGGAGGACAGCTTGAGCTCAGGAGTTCTAGCCCAGCCTGAGCAAGAGCAAGATCCCATCTCTACCAAAAATAGAAAAGTTAGCCCGGCGTCATGGTGTGCACCTGTGGCCCCAGCTACTTGGGAAGCTGAGGCAGAAGAATCACCTGAGCCCAGGAGTTTGAGGTTGCTGTGAGTTACAAGATGCCACTCCACTCTACCCAGGGCAACAGAGCAAGATTCTCTCTCTCAAAAAAAAAAAAAAAAATAATAATAATTCAGCACTAACCTTTAGACAATGCAGCGTATCATTTTTTGTGAACATTTTAAACTTAGTTAGTTCTCCAATAAAACGAACAGTTTTGTTCTTTGTTTCAATATTGATCTGGTCCTTTTTTCGTACCTACAAATTAAAAGAAAAATGATATTGCTTAGATAATCAACATTTTGAATCTCTGTGATAAAAATTGCTATTTTAATGTCTGAATTCACTCCAAATATTTTAAATAACTTGCGTATAATTTCTTGCTATATTCAAATTATTTTAAGTAAGCTAAGGAAAAATTTGTTCTGTGTAACAACAGTCCCAGGATAGGTTCTGCAAAACAGTTCCATGGTCAAATAATTTGGGGGAAACAATGCATTTTATCAGGCTCAAAGAGTCCCTTAAATAAAGAAGCCTGTTTGCTTAAGTCAGTTTCTCAGATTTATCTGGCAACATAAACCTTTCTGAAATGTTAATCACTATTAGTTAACACCCCATTAAACTTATATTATAAGGAACACACTTTAGGAAATGCTGCTTTAAAAATATGAATACCGAGCACTCACTTAAGCAAAAATGATATTAAGGCTCAGCTGGTATACTGTAATTACAAACTATGCTGTATTTTTTATTATAAATTCATTACAATGAAACATCCAATA
Source organism: Indri indri (assembly GCA_004363605.1). Classification (NCBI taxonomy): domain Eukaryota; kingdom Metazoa; phylum Chordata; class Mammalia; order Primates; family Indriidae; genus Indri; species Indri indri. Next base: position 9,292 of record RJWJ010024498.1, on the reverse strand, counting down.
TAATCACTGTTTTTTTTCTTTATCACCATAGTCGTATGTCAAAGTTCAAATCCTCTATAAATAACGTCTTCTACTTAAGTACACATTTCAAGAAATATCAAATGCAACAAAATCCCATTGCAACAGTACAATGTGAACAGACACATCAAGGTAAATGTAATTGGATTTATCCTCAGAATTCCATTTTCATCAGAAAACCAAACCTACAGTCAAGAAACATTTTATTTGAACAACAATGACCATAATATGGTGGTGCCTTGAATTAGGTTAGCCCTTTCTTTTTGGAATACTATGCTATCTCATTTTTTCCATATAACAACATTCTGAGACAGGAACAACAGCTGTTATTATTCTGGTTTAATAGTTAACACAAACAAAAATAGGACAGAAAGCTGTCAAAAGACTTGACCAAGAATCAACACTAAAATCCCAATCTCCTAACTGTGAATTGAGAATTCTACTATACTACCCCTACATGTATACACTGGCATTCGAAATAAAGCCTAATCTCACCAGTAGCTGGACACTTAACAATAATCATTTATATGAAAACTAAACTTTTACATATTCAGACAGCTATTTGTCATCTTAATTTTTAAGGATCTACTTTTCTATAGCAAGCAGAGGTAGGTGTTTAGACTTTTCAGATTTTTTAATAATTTTTAAACGAACCATATTTACTCATTTAAAAACTCAGAGCAAAATAGAAGCTCACTGTAATTGAATTTAATCTTAAGCATCAACAAAACTGCATCCATTAAACAAAAGGAAATCAAATCACAAAAATTCAACTCCAATATAGATTTTTTTTTTTTTTTTTGAGTTAGACTCTGTCACTCTGGCTAGACTGCAGCGGCCTCATCACAGCTCACTGCAACCTCAAACTCCTGAGCTCAAGAGATCCTCCTGCCTCAGCTTCCTGAGCAGTTGGGACCACAGGTGTGTGCCACAAAGACTGGCTAATTTTTCTATTTTTGGTGGAGATGGACACTCTCACAGGTGTGAGCCACAGTGCCTGGCCCAGAACTTTATTTTAAAGGCATCGTTTAAGCATACAGAATAGTTTTGTGATTCGAGACAAACAGAAAATAGAACTAGTTTTCTTTTTTAATATTAAACAAAACAATACTGAATAAAGTTGGCTATTTTCAGCCTTATAATTTAGAAAGGAATACAGCCTTCATAAAGACCATTTCACAAATAAATATGTTTGATAAGCACCACACATGAAAACCTCCTCTTATCAATTTACCTTATTTTGTGAACTCCAGGGATAGATCGAATGTGGACCCTGGACCAGTTTTGCTGGATGTAAATCCCAGCTCTATCACTGACACTTACTGGCTATTACTTAAACTCTGCGCTTCAATTTCCTCATCTGAAAAATGGACCTAATTGGGTGGTTGTGGGTCTTAAATAAGTTAATACATAAAACAGTGCTTAGGAACAGTAGGGTTCAATAAATATTAGCTATAGTTAATTTTATCCACCTTTGCATATTTGTATTCCTAGTACGTGGGCATCAAATAAATGCTTACTGAATAAATAACTTTACATATATATATAAAACAGTGAAGTGAAAGAGCCAAAGTTCTATAGTCACAATCGCCGTGCTCTTCTGGTAATTTTCTGGGATATATGATCTTGGGCAAGTTACATCAACTCCCTGATTCTGTGTGCCCACTTGGTAAAATAAGGATAAAGATATGGATAATGATGATGATGGTAGTGATTACACTTCCCTTGATACTAAGCAGTTAATATCCAGGACAAAAGAAGATTACACAATCTTCAAAATGATGTCTAAGCAGTGTTTTAATGACATGGTAAAATGCTTCTAAGTGAGAAACTGGAACAGAAAATTGTACATAAAGTATAATTCATCTATGAAAAACTAGAGAAAAAAAGGTAAAGAAAACACCAAAATGTTAACAGGGTTTGCTGTTAAGTGATGACATTTTTTCCCTCTTTCTTTTTACTTTACATATTTTCTAAATTACCTGTACTGAGCATGCATCTCTTTTGTTGTCAAAGAAATGTAGGGGAAAAAAGCATACGAAAGCGTATCAAAAGCTATATACTGAAGCTGAATCTTTAGGGTTGGCAGGGCTGGGAAATACATACACATATTTTTTTAAGTTTCCTTGGACAGTCTCAGATGCACACCCTCTTCAGCAACTGCTATGGAGTATCAGATAACTTTTAAGTATTGCTGAGCATTATAGCTTTCAAAACATGGAACATACTATATCACCTATAGTATATATTCATATTAACTTGGATCTTAAATATTATAAAGGCTAAGGAGGTACAATCTAACTAAAGTGACAAAGTTATAGAACTTTTAAATGAAGGATTTACAAACCAATGACCTCACTCCCTCATTTCTGGAGGAGAAAACAGAAGGCTTTTAAAAAGGCTGTAACTTGTTTAAAAAAAAAAAAAGACTACTTATTCTGACTCCTCATCAATATTTTTCACTGTCATTTCTTAAATCCTTATGATCAAAGATGTGTCAAAACACTTCTGCAAAACTAAATGCAGATGAATTCACGATGTAAATGTTTCTATATTTTTTTCAGTAATGCCTCTTGTAAGATTTTGCTCATATAATCAATCATCCTTAGCAAAAATGCTTTTTGCAACTCACTTGCTAAAGGTAGCTGAACTTTAGATTAAAACTGAATAATTAAATTTGTATGCATTAACAAAAACTCTTCAGATATGTCAACACATAAACAGTAAGGATTTCCTGGGCCTACCATTTACCACTTTCCTATAGGAAGAACCCTCTTCTCTAGCCAAGCTGGCCCTCCTACAAGGGCCAAATAGATAATTTCTTTCCTCCACGGTCTGTTCATTTTGTTTTATATGAAGCTTATTCAATCATTCAACAAAGTTTTTTGAAAATCTACTGTATGCTAAATACGAAATAAGCATTATGTCTATTTGTTTGCCTTGCTATGAAATTTTTTTTTTTTAAATTTTATGGACCGGTGATCTCCAAAGTAGGGAGATTTTTGTAAGACCCTTGGATCTACTAGGATCTGTTGGGGGGGGGGGGGTTTGAAACTTTTATTTATGTTTATCTCATATTTTTCCATTTATTTTTGTGGTTTTATAATGCACATTAAATATTTGGTACAACTGCAAATGTATATAATTTTAAAATATTGGGGATACATGGCCAGCTTATTTTAACTAATAAAGAGGCTTGATCAAAAAAGTTGAGAAACCACCAATTTTTAATAGTCAGTGAGGCTACTTTGCTTATATTTAATAAAAGTTGTTCCCTCCGTTATTGAAGAAGTAGGCGCTACTGGAAATTTGGAGAACACAGAAAACTAGAAAGGAAAAATATTTCAGTCCCCCCATCCAAAGATAGCCACTGTTAAATTTACATGTACTTATTTTCTCTACTTTCTAAGCATTTTAACATAACTATAAATTTATTATATGTAAGATTTTATATCTTGCTTTTTAAAAATCACTTTATGACATGAAAACTTTTCTGTCAATACCATTTTTAATGGCTCTATCATTTCAGCATTCTATGTGACCATTTTATTACTCCACTGTTGGGCTTTTAGATGATCAGTTTTTCCCTACTATAGTTCATGATGTTAATAAAGCTTTTTTTGGTATACAAAATTATTTACTTAGATTCCCAGAGTTGTCCGATGTATAAATGTCTTTAAGGCTCTTGAACCAACTGCCAAACCACTTCTCCCAATTCCTGCATGAAAATGTTGGTTTCTCATTTCTATTACCTTTACTAATCTGTCAAATTGTATGTTTTAACTTTTTTTTTTTTTTTGAGACAGAGTCTCACTGTGTTGCCTGGGCTAGAGTGCCGTGGCGTTAGCCTAGCTCACAGCAACCTCAAACTCCTGGGCTCAAGCGATCCTTCTGCCTCAGCCTCCCAAGTAGCTGGGACTACAGTCATGTGCCACCATGCCCGGCTAATTTTTTCTATATATTTTTAGTTGTCCGGCTAATTTCTTTCTATTTTTAGTAGAAACGGGGTCTCACTCTTGCTCAGGCTGGTTTCGAACTCCTGAGCTCAAACAATCCGCCCACCTCGGCCTCCCAGAGTGCTAGGATTACAGGCGTGAGCCACCGTGCCAGCCTAGAACTTTTTTTGACCGCAAGTGAGTGGCATACAGTTTTGTTAACCAGTTTTACTTCATAGCTGAGATTCCTCTAAGTAGGGGGCCAATATGACCAGACTGTGGCAATACACTAGGATCTAAGTAGAAGACAGAGATAGGAAAACCTGGTTAAAAACTATTATAATCCAACTAGGGATAATGAAAGACAGCAGCAGTAGCAATGAAGAGGAGATGCTAGATTTGAGCTGTTTTAGAAGGTAGCATTAATAGAATTTGGTGAACACTGGCTCCTGAATGTCTAGGTACAAAAGTAGAGGTATTTCTCTTACTGATTAGGTAAAATATATTGTAAATTTACAGGGAAAATATAGAAGTAGATTTGAGGAAGTAAAAGATTAAGACATTTTTAAGAAGAATACCATAACCTTGTTTTCTGGACATAATTAGTAGAAGGACATTAAAACTAAGTATCAAGAGAGAGGTTCCAGCAAGAGATCTATATTTGGGTTTGCTGGGAATAGATGGGAACTGAAACCAGGTAAAATGTGCTCCATCAAAAAAGAGGGTGAAGGAAGAAAGCTTAGGAAATTCCAACCTACAAATTCAGCTAGAAAAAAAGGAGGAGATTGAGAATGGCTGTCTTAAGTAAGAATCAGGAGAAAGTGGAGGTACACAAGGGATAATGACTATAATGACATTTATGTGCAGGTACTGTGTGAAGAACTGTATATGCATTACCTCACTTAATACTTAAGAACAACCCTATTTAAAAAGATGCAATTATTATCCCCATTTAATAGACTTGGAAACTGAGGTTTAGAGCACGTGAGTAACTTGGCCAAAGCTACAATGCCAGCATGTGCTGGAGCTAGAATGACAGCTTCCTATAAAGCAGGAGAGTCCAGCAGTTTAAAATCTGCAGAGACATCAATAAGCAATTACGAAACCCTGGTGGTCTCTGCCAGGGTGCAGCTATGATGGAGAATCAAAGGGTAAATGTCACCAGAAGTACAGACAAGCATACTCTAAAAAATAAGAAAGAAAGAAAGAATAAGAAAGAAATGGAAGAGGATAGCTGTTGGGGTATAGGGGTGTTTAGAGTTTTTTGTTCTTGTTGCTGTTATTTTATTTTCATTTGAGGATGAGAGAGCATTGGGCATGGAACATACTTCGGGCCTAATAGGAAGTGCTTGGCAAAGTCTGCAGATTTGGGGGTGGGGAAGGACAGATCCTTGAGGAGGTATTTAATAAAAGGTAATCAATTACTTCAAGTGTCCTTTCTTCTCTCCCCTGAGAGCAGTGGTTCCAAAGCATGCTCCTGGAATTCTGATATTCCTCCCTTTGTAATGAAGCACTGCAGCAGTTACAATAAAAATGCCAATTCTCCACACCCATCTCAATTTTCAAATGGGAGGGGAGTACACATGGATAGAATTTTCTTAATTTTAAGTTTTTCACCAAAAGCACTAATTATGCTCACTGTAGCAACGTGTGTTTTAATTTGGAGTTTGGTTGACGAGCACAGGCAGGTAACTCATGTAATCCACTCGTACTGCACACTGGCAAAACAGTTTTGTTTGTACAATGGGATTATATATACCAACAAGAATATCATGACTTCTGATGTATCTGACCCCAAACTAGCAGCATTTATCAAAGTGTGTTCTTTACGGGATTATATGCTTGTACCCCTCCAGGAGATTCACAGAGTACATTAATTAACACATTAAAGCTTTGAGAATTCTTACAATAAAACAAAACCAAACCATTTAACTTTATTGATTTCAGTGTTTCCAATTTTCTCTAAACATGAAAACTCTTCTAATTAATACTACCTATGAAAATCTAAAAAACACTTCAGCAAAAGCTGGCCCAGAAAAATCTTAACCACGAATCTCATAATAACAAATTAACACTCCAAGAAGCCAGTACAAATCATTCCACCCTCATGAGACTTTCTCCTTCCTCTGAACCAAAGCACTCATTCTCCAATAATTCACTTGACAATTAAGCATGCAATTCCTTTTATCTATTACATTTAAGAATTAAAGTTTTATTTCACTCTTACTTTTCTATTTATGCCTTGTCTCCCCAACTACATCATGAGGTTCTTGACCTCAGAAATTGTGTCCATTCTTTCCTGAGTTTTCAGCAATGCTACTGATCTGTGCAGTGAGTACAATAAAGCATGTATTGAACACAGCAAACAATTCCTGATTTTATTTGTATTCTTAGCAACTTACTATAAAGCTAAATTTTGTAAACACAATTTCCCATTGGCTAACATAAACACTTGAATTTCATGTTTTTTCATTGTCTGCCAATGCCCGCTTTCTATCCAATGCCCATCATCTACCAATGCCTTTAGCAGTATCATTCGCCCCCACCCCCAACCAAGCTGGTATCTGATGCTCTATCACCGCCATGAGATGACTGAGTAATGTGGGTTTGGGAGAACTACAAACTCTGGTCTGTTCAGACTCCTAGGGAAGCTGTCTGATAACAGGCCCCTAGTATTTCCTAGGGTGGTCTTTAAAGAACACACCACCATCCAAGGTAAAGATTCTCAAGGCAAGAATCAAGCAGCATGTACTAATACCAGACAATTTATGGAATCTTTTATGTTCCACACATTTGTACCCCCAACACTACAGAGGCATCCTACATGGCACCACACCCTGACCCTTCATTGCCAATCCTGTTTCTTCTGGAAACACCAATGAGGCCTCTGGCTGTCTTGACCTTGTAGAATGGTTTTTACTTTACAAAAGCAAACAGTGCAATACCTACAATGGGGGAACAAGGTAGCAGCAACGCTCACCTCCCAGTTGGAATATCACTTATCCATTTCAAGCTTTGTTGAGTAAATTTACATTTTTGAAATTTAGAATTCCATAGATTCCAAACTGTTATACCACTATCAAATTTCAATAATATGCTTACCAACAATTATGTTCTTAAACTAAAGAATCCTCACTCAACTTTTAAAAATATACGTAATTCAAAATAAATGCTTAAATACATACATGAAATCTGAAATCCCCCCTCAGCATGGAACAAAGATCCTCTGCTACATCAGACATGCAGGGATGCAATGTAGCAACCAATCTTGCATAAAATGGTAGCAAATCCAACCTGCAAAAGTTATATGTGATATGTGTAAAAGGAAAGACATTATCAGAAATAATTCAGTTTAAAATTTAAACTTTCTCAGATGTATTTACACATTAAATGATTTTAAAACTAACAATCATACAGACAAGCCTATTTATTGCTATCATAAAGAAATGTCTGAAAATTCAATCAGCTTTGTGAAAGTTTATCAATAATCTGGCATTTTCCATTCAGTGAACTGATCACACATTTGTAATTTTACTAATTATGTCATTTTGATAAAATATGAAACACCAAAAAAAAAGTAAGTTTTGACGTGGCTTAATTTTTCAATCATACAATACCTAAGTTAACTGTATACTTACAAACCTAAAGGTAACTTAACTTACACAGTGTAAAACAGAATCCTTTCAGACCATTTCCATTATTTATCCAGGGGTAAGTTATTTAGAAACCTCAATGTCTAAAGTAAGAGGGTAACCAATAACCCAAAAAAATCTATGAAGTCAAAACAGTATCACAAAATCCACACACTAACTTACATGTTTCACTCACTACAGAACTCACTCGGATCCACCTTCAGGATCATACTTTAGACAGTAAGTGGCAAGTACATGGCACTCACACTGCCACCCCTTCCACTGTCAGGCCACTCTTTTTCACCAAACGTGGACAAAGCTCCAGAATCCTGCTGAATGCAGGACTCCAGGCAACTACTACTAATTGAAATCAACACAAGCGAAAACTTATTTTCCATTCCTGTCACAGACACTATTTTATAAAACTTGATTACTCACTGATTCAACACTTAGCAGATCAGACGCTGAAGACAGGAAGCAGCAAAGAACTAATAAAAGTGCTGCACTGACAGCAGCAGGTAACAAGAGCTGACAATGAGGAAGGAAGCTAAAACTAAACTCAAATAAAGTAGACATAAGAGCTCAAAAACTGTGACAGCTTGAAGCCATCTAGGAAAGAAAGAATCACGTAAGTCTTAATTATCGCCGAATAGATCACTATACAATAGAATAATACGTGAAAATGGTTTGATCAACAGGGAAAAGACTGCCTACCATGAAAGGCTTAGAATTAGATCTGGAAAGCTCCTAGGAGCACGTATGAAAGGCTTAGAATTAGATCTGGAAAGCTCCTAGTAGCATGTACAGATTAACTCTTACAAGAGGGGACATAGTGAAGGAAGAAGAATGGAGATAAATTTGAAAGGGAGGTTAAGGGAAAGAAACTGATTAAATTCATGCCTAAAAGCCTCAAAAACTTCGTACTCCTCAGAAACTTGGACTATTTCTGGAAAAAAGAATTATCATTTATTTCGTTCTTATCAATGTGCTAGGCCCTGTCCTAGGGAGGCATCTACATATATCATTCAACTTCTTAACCTGATAGCTACCCTATGAGGTGGACATTATAATCACCATTTCAGAAATAAGAGAACAGATGCTCAGAGAAGTCAAAAGCAATATGGTAGCTTTGTAGCAGTATCTCAATAATTTTTTTTAGATGAATCATATCCTTCTTTAAAGAAAGTGAAAACCACAATCCATTATATAAAGATTAAAAAATGTTTTGAATCAAAACGTTTAATGTTAAACTTTAAACATTTAAAATATTTAAAAAGTTTTACAGTGTTTATTATAGTATAAAACCATAGTGTTTATTAATTGAAGGTTAGGCTTCTGTCACACAGATAATACATATAATGTAGGCCACACCATTCCTTGAAAATATTGCAAAAATGAGCTATTACTAAATTAGGTACTCTCATAAATGCATAATAATTTTCCTAGGCCGGGCACGGTGGCTCGCGCCTGTAATCCTAGCACTCTGGGAGGCCAAGACGGGCGGATCGTCCTGAGCTCAGGAGTTCGAGACCAGCCTGAGCAAGAGCGAGACCCCGTCTCTACCAAAAATAGAAAGAAATCAATTGGACAGCTAAAAATATATATGGAAAAAATTAGTCGGGCATGGTGGCACATGCCTGTAGTCCCAGCTACTCGGGAGGCTGAGACAGTAGGATTGCTTGAGCCTAGGAGTTTGAGGTTGCTGTG
>RJWJ010024497.1:0-24794 GCA_004363605.1 Indri indri | reverse complement strand
TCGTGGGAGGACTAGCAGAAACTCCGGCTTCAGAGCAGAGGATCTCCCTCTGGCTGGGCTGGTCAGAATGCTCCCTCTGTGGGTGCTGGCAGAATTCTGCCCTGTGCTGTGTTCCCCTGTGACAGGGCGGCCCTGAGTTTCAGTGCGTGGCCCCGCAATCACTTCACCCTCCCTCCCCGGGCACGCATTCTCTCCCCACTGTGCGCTGCCCCGCACTGCCCGGACCAGGAAGGGAAAAGACTGGCTTTTCTACCCTCCTCAATGCCTCCTTCCTTGACGCAATGTTAAAACCAGGTAGTATGATCACTCACCTGATTTTTGGTTCTTCTGAAGGTGCTCGCTTGCATGGATAATTGTTGAATTAGGTGTTTGTGCGGAGAGACCATTGCTGGAGGTTTCTATTCGGCCATCTTGCTCCACCCCCTCCCTCGGGAAATTTACATGAAGAGAAAACAGTGAGTAAAGATGACAGAGAGAACTTCAGTTATATTTAAAAAAGAAGAAGGAGGAGAAGAAAAGTCATTCTTTTTTAATGCCAACTATCTAAATTCCTTGTACATAACAGGTGTTTTTTTGTTTTTTTCTAAGATCAAGAGGTCCTCGGTTGAAATCTGGAAATCTGGATATCTCGCTAGCACTTTCATTTATTGCCAAACGTATTATAAAATAGCTTTCTCGATTCTGCATTCTACTTCCTGTAAATGTCTTCAGTCCCCCTTCATCAACGCTTTTCCCCAGACTGTATTGTTTTTTCACATCTCTCTCCTTTGGCATATTTTTTCAGCATTATTTACATGTAATTGACAAACAAAAATTACATATATTCAAGGTATACAATGTGATATTTTGACATACATTGTGAAATAATTACCATAATCAAGTTAATTAAATGTTCACTGCTTCACATAGTTGCATTTGTGTATGTGCATTTTGTGAAAACACTTATGATACTCTCTTAGCAAATTTCAAGCATAAAATGTTTTTATTAAGTATACTTACTATGTTGCATATTAGATCTTCAGAACTTTTTCAGCTCGTAACTGCACGATTATACCCTTTGACCAATTGACCAACATTTCCTGATTTCCCCCACCTACCAAACCCTGGGAACTACAATTCTACTCTGTTTCTATGAGTCAACTTTTTATATTCCACATACAAGTGAGATCATACAGTATTTGCCTTCTGCACCTGGCTTATTTCATTTAGCATAATGTCCTCCAGGTTCATCCATGTTGTTGCAAATGTCAGGATTTCTTTTTTAAGGCTGAAAAATATTTATACACACATATACACCGCATTTTCTTTACCCATTTATTCATCAACAGACAGTTAGGTTGTTTCCACATCTTGGCTATTGCCAATAATGCTGCAATGAGCATTGGAGTGCTCATGTCTCTTCAAAATACTGATTTCATTTCCTTTGGCTATCTACCCAGTAATGAGATTGGTAGATCATATGGCATTTCCATTTTTAATTTTTTGAGGAACTTCAACACTGTTTTCCATAATGGCTGTGGTAATTTACATTCCTATTAACAATGAATAAGAGTTCCCTTTTCTCCACATCCTTGCCAACATTTGTTATCTTGACTTTTTCATAATAGCCATCCTAATAGGTGTGACATGATATCTCACTGTGGTTTTGATTTGTATTTCCCTGATGATTAGTAATGTTGAACACCTTTACATATACCTGTTGGCAGTTTATATGTGTTCTTTGAAAAAATGTCTTTTCAAGTCCTTTGCCCATTTTTAATGGGTTATTTTATTCTGCTGTTGTATATATAAGTTCCTTATATATTTTAAATATTAACCTCTTATTGGATATATGGTTTGCAAATATTTTCTCCCATTCTGTGGGTTGCCTTTTTATATTGTTGATTTCCTTTGCTACACAGAAACACTTCAGTTTGATGCCATCCCATTTGTTTATTTTCGCTTTTGCTGCTTGTACTTTTGTACACTGTCAAGACCAATGTCAAGGAACTTTTCCCATTTTCTCCATGGAGATTTATGGTGTCAGGTCTTACATTTAAATCTTTAATCCCTTCTGAGTTGATTTTTGGGTATGATGTAAAATAAGAATACAATTTCGTTTTTTTTTTTTTTTCCTGCATGTGCATATCCAGTTTTCCTAACACCCTTATTAAAGAGACTATCCTTTTCTCATTGTGTACCTTGGCACCTTTGTGGAAGATTGTTTGACTGTACACATGTGGATTTATTTCTAAGGTTTTATATTCTATTCTATTGGTCTATGTGTCTGTTTTTATGCCAGTAACATATTGTTTTGATTACTACAGCTTTGTAATATAATTTGAAATCAACAGGTATTCCTTATTGTTCTGATTGTCAGGACAGAAAATGCTTTTAGAGATCTGGGGAAAAAGGTCTTTGGCAATGATGGAGTCAGATCAGACAACTTACAGCAAAAGCAATAGCAGAATATAACCACATCTCACTTCTCAATATTAAAAAACCCCGAAATAAATGTAATGCCTCTTCTAAACTCAAAGTTCAAGATAAGACCTTCTAAACAATCAAATACACCCCAAGATGAGTTTAGGAATAAACATTGAAAATATTAACCCAATAATATGAGAAGCACATGGAGCTACCCGTGAAAACATTCAGACTTCATGCCGGGTCCTTCACAATCATTTCTCGTTGCCTGCCAAGTCATATTACCCACACTTTCCCAGCATAACACCTGAGCCAGCCACATCGAACTGTCCCCATCATTCCAGAGCTCTGAGTCTCGGTAGGCGATTCCTTTTGCCTAAAACATATTTCCCACACCTCTCTTTCGCCCTTCAGTATAAAATCAAATGTCAAGTATAGTTATTCCAATCCTCAGAACTTACAACAAACTTCGTCCCATTTGTTCTCTACTATAGGGCTTATCATAATATTAGATAATCAATTGTTTTTGTTTTTAATATTTTATCTTTCTCATTAGACAGGAAATCCCACAAATATGAGGATTGTACTTTATTCTAGGTACTAGCACAATGTCGGGCACATCGTGGCCATTAAAGCCCTTGAAGAAAAATAAAAACCAACATGTTGAGTGCTCATTATATGCCAGGCCCTAAGCTTTAAGTACTTTACATCCATCATCTCATTTAATCCTTACATCTACCCAGGGTATTTCATATTATTGCCATTTTACAGATGTGAAAACTGAGACACAGAACTGGTAAACACCTTGACTTCAGCAACAAGTGATGCCAGGACTCAAACTCAAGCAGTCCAACTCCAAAGTCTGAGCACTGATCACTAAGCTGAATGAATAACAAGCAAGGAAGCAAATGAATGGAAGACGTGGCAAAGTTGGGTGATTCTATGTATCTATCCTTTCAACTCAAACATTCCAAGTTTAACATAATACCCAAATGCCTTCTTTGAATCTCCCAGTAATTTTCCCTGTCTTTTCCTGTCTAACCACCCTTTTTATCACTGTGCCTGACACAAATTTGATGCCTCAAGAAACTCTGAAATAAATACAATGCCACTTCCAAGCTCAAGAGCTTGGATGTGTAACTCGCGTCTGTGTAGCACATGGATAGATGGATGACTGATGGATAACCCAGAGTCCCCCGCCAACAGGATCCACCTTTGCCACTCCCCAGTCTGAAAGGCCAAAGGTTGCCATAATAAATGACACAGAAAAGAACAAAGGTTGGCTTTGATTCTCAGATCCAAATAGCAATAACCTCTCTAAATATTATTTTCATTCTGGCTATGATCTGAATGGTCATTTTAAGTTCAAAACACAAAATTTTGTATATTCTTGGGTGAGTCAGTGAGTTCATGACCTGAGTTGAGTCACTGTGCCTTAAGTGGGAATGCTAGTCCTGATCCCATTCTTTTGGGGGACAGTCCTCAAATTATGATGAAAGGCAAGATTTACTTGCAAAGATATGTAGCCAGCAGCTTTCTGAAGCCTTCCCATTTTCAATCAACATAAACATAAGCCTCCTCTCTTCTGATTTCAAAAAAGAAAATAAAGAGACTGGAAAGCAATGGGAATCATGTGCCCTTTAGGAATAGCACGTTTGCGCAGTGTCCAGGTCAATAGTTTCCAAGGATCTGCTCTGTCTTGGCTTTTAAAAGAAAGAAAGCATCACCAGGAAAAATTATTATTAAGCTCCTATTATTTGGGGGGCTCTGGGCTTGGAATTGAGAATATGCAGTCAACGAGCCAAGTATAGTCTTTGTTCTCGTGGAGCTTATAGTCTCATGATAAATCAGCTATGAAAGTCAGCAGTATGATGGGTGCTCTGGTGCAGACATTCAGGGTGATATGAGATTATGTAACCAAAGAGTCCACATAATCTAAAAGACCCGAGAAGTCTTCCACTGGGAAGTGGCCCTTAAATTAAGCCCAAAAAATAAATGGGCATAGAACAGAACAATATTGCAGGGAAACATTACAGCATGGGCAAAAGTGCTGAAGCTGGAATGAACACGGAACATTCACTCTGAAAGGAGGCCAGTGAGGCTGGAGCACAGAGAGGGTGGAAGAGAGGCAGGGAATTAGGAATTAGGGAGGGATGCTTATTTATTAACTGATCGATAAGAATTTATTGAGTTCCTATAATATGTAAATTTTTGTACTACATCTGGTTATGAAGTCAGAGGAATATGAAACAGAAATAATTTTGTCTAGCTTTGGACTTTCTTAACACCTTGACCAACCTCCAAATGCCCATCTGCTGACTCAGTATACTGTGGGCCAACCATTGAGTGCTCTTAGTTTTCCAAAAGATTTTGATATCCTGGAATAAAAGAACTCTTTACAGGAGTCGGATCTCTCTTTGCAGTCACAATTTTTGCAGAAGTAGTATGCTTTCATAAAAACAAAATAACCCCCTTGAGGCATGTCACCTAAGCATATGGTAGTATTACTAACCAAATCCATATTCTCTCTTCTTAAACTCATTGTTAGGCTCTAGGTAATAAGAACAGTGTCTTTAATTTGCATTTTCTCATATTTTCTTTCATTTGAATCAGACAGTCAACCTGGGAGGGCATTATTACAGAAGGGGAACAGACTAGCGAGGTCAAGTAATTTCCCCCAGGCCAAATTAGTAAGTGAAAAACCAAAATTAGAACCATCAGTGAGAGCAGTGGCTCACACCTGTAATCCCAGCACTTTGGGAGGCTCAGGCAGGAAGATCTCTTGAGGACAGGAGTTGGAGGTTACAGTAAGCTAGGAGGGTGCTACTGCACTCCAGCCTCAGTAACAAAGCAACACCTGGCTCAAAAACAAACATACAAAAAAATAACCAGGGCTTCTCTCAGTCACATACACTTTCTCTTTATAAAGTTTCTTAAAATGTGACCCACAGAACATTTGGTTGATATATGGATTCCAGGGTCTTACCCCAGTGTCAAAATCTCAGGAGTCCTACAAATGATAATTAGAGCACCCTTAGGGTTTTAGGACACTGCTAGTCACCAAAATCCAACAGAAGAACCTATTTCAAATAATTGTCAGAACGTATTAAAATAAATATCATTGACCAGAATCCATACTATTCATAACAGCATTATACATAATAACCAAAATCTGTAAAGTACCCAAATGCCCATCAAGTGTTGAAAAGATAAAATGTTATATTCACACTGTATGTAACAGAGTGACAGGTCTACGTGTAATATTGATAACTCTCGCAAACATTACATAAAATAAATTAGACATAAAATAGTCTATACTGTATGATTCCAGGTTTATATAGTAAAAACAGGCAAAATGAATCCACACTGTTGGAAGTCAGGATGGTGGTTACCTTAGCAGCTGTGGGGCAAGTAGGTTTGGGGGTCACCAGAAGGACCCCAGGGGGATACTGAGTGTACTGACATGTGCTAACCCTAACTCTAACCCTTGATCTAGGTGCTGCTTCTATGGCTGTGTTCACTTAATAAAAAACCAGGGAGCAGCATAGTTATGAGAACTTGTCTGTATCCATATTATAATTCAAGAAAAATAAGAAAAAGACAATAATCACCATTCCCAAGTTTTAAAACAAAAACTAGAAGTTGGTTTCTACTTGGCTGTGCCTCCCTCAGGGCTGGTCCCATGTATGTGTGCTACTGCCTTTCAATGCACAAGACATCCGTCACTTCCTCATCCTGACTTGGCTGCATCTGTTCTTCCTGGACAAGTCTCATTCTGGTCCTAGCAACAGATCCATTATACCTAATTATATTGATGATTTTGCTGGTTATAAAAGCAATACCTGCTCACTGCACCCCCAACAAAAGAACCAGAAAATAAAGCCAAGAGCAGAAAGCCCCACACTACTAGCTTTCCCTCCTTGAAATAATCACTACGTACAGTGTTTATTTCCTTTCAAACCTTTTTGTCTGGTGTATACAAATGTACTTGACACAATTAGGATGGTCTTACTGATCATTTTGCATCCTGATTTTTTCACTCAATATGATATTATGAGCATTTTCTGAATCGTCACAAACACTTAAGATTATGATTTGGAGGGTTTTTTATTTATCAACTGATCCTTGAGAGTCTATTGAACTCTCACAATGTGTAAGCTCCTGTACCGTATACAGTTATGGAGTTAAAGACATATGAAACCCAGATCATACTTCCAAGAACTTTTAAGAAGATTATGTGTGACCTTGATTAAACTGCCCCTTAATCTCTCAGAGCCTATTCCCTAATCCATAAAATGGAGGTGATAATACCATTAAGAGGATTGAGACAGTACATGTGGAATACTTAGCATTTAGTAGGTAAATGGTAAATATGAATTCCTTTGGAGAGGAAAGTCACACACCTAGAAACAATGACTAATACTAAGACATAGACATAGAACTGGACACTCACCAATTCCAGGGTAGGAGAGATTCTGAGCAGAGAGAACTTGCTATAGGCTAGAGCCTCCTTGCACCAAGAATGGCCCATGGACCACAACATCAGCATAGCCTGGGAGCTTGTTAGAAATGTAGAATGTCAAGCCCTGTCCCAGACTCACTGAATCAGAATCTATACTTCAACAATATCCCTGGGTGATACATAGGTCAATTAAGGCTGGAGGAACACTGAGCTAGACGGGTTCTTGGTGATGAGTAAAAATCGGACACTCTGGGAGAAGGTGGAGATGAGGGACATTCCATGGCTGGGGAGAGAAAAAGGCATTTTGTAAGCCAAAATACTAAAATGTTCTTAGTAGGGAGTGTACTTGAAGCAACAGGTTTTTGGGGGACACAGTGAAAATTGAAGTTGGATTTAAAAACCAGGGTTACATTATCTTGGATTCTATGCAAGAAGTTTTGCTCTTATCACTCCTCTGGTGTAATGTGTTTGCATGTTTTTCTCACATGCTCCTATTTCCAATATAGCTACAACCCTATAAAATCATTATTCTTAAAGTATGAGCAGCTGAGCGTCTAGAACAGAAACTGGCAGGAAGCTGGCTAGAAATGCAGGTTCCTGGCCCGGCTCCCAACTTACTGCCTCGGATTGCTAAGAGTAGGAGCCTGGAATTGGATGTTTGAGGACCACTATTGTTATCCAATGTTTATCATAAGGGCGCACTATATAACAGCCACATTAAAATAAAATAAAATTTTCTTTAGGATTCCATTTCCCAATTTTAAAATAAGCACTAGGAATTCAGTTCAGATTCATTCCTTAAGAATAGAGATGAGGATCAATTTTCTGTGTCCCCAGTGCCAAGAGCAGTGACTGAGTGACCAACAAGCATTTGTTGAATGAGTGAGTGAATGCATGAATGAACAAATGACTAAGCAGATGATTTGAGAGAGAACTCTGAAGGAAACAATGGTTTAAGTTACAGCTGCATTTTCATGCCATAAGTAAAGAGTAATGAAATTACTTACTTTCAGGAAGAATAAAACTCACAATTGCCTGCAACTTCTCCCCCCCAAAAAACTGACTTGAATTTGATCAATATCCAACCAATAAAAACTTTCTACAAAATTGAATCTTTCCACTATGGATGGGAAAATATAACTTTAGTTACAGTAAACTATAGTTAGTGTTGGAGTTTGGGAGATACTGGGAATCTCTCTGTAAAGCATGACATGTATCAGAATGAGATTTTAACACTAGGTTTGGCGTTGGGGTTAAGTGTTGGACTATTAGAATTTACCTGAATGTCACTAACTTGACTGTTCAAAAAAAAAAAAAAGCATAGAATTACTGATGTTACCTCAGATTTTCTCAAATAATCATCTCAGGAAATAAAAAGGATGGAGCAGGCAAAAATTCAAAAAATTCAGAATGTGTTAGAAAAATGGACAAGATGAATAAGAGTGTTTCTTCATATTAGCAATGATGAATTGCACAGAATGAGAGGGAATTCAAGTCACTCTATTGAAACAGAACATTTTAAGTGTTGATAATGGTCAACTAGCAGTCTCAGTTGCCCCATTTAGGCAAATTGCAGCATGGAAACCTGTCAAGTCTGTTTTCTGCTGCTGTAAGAATACCACAGACTGGATAATTTATAAAGAAAAGAGATTTATTTGGCTCACGGCTCTGGAGGCTGAGAAGTCCAAGAACAGGGGCCCGCATCTGGTGAGAGCCTTTTTGTTGTACCATAACACAGTGGACGATATCACACGGCAGGACAAGACAGAGAAAGGACGCCAAACTCCCAAGATAACTAATCTACTCCTAACAGCATTAATCCACTCACAAGGATGAAATCCTCATGACATAATCACCTCTTAATACCATCACAATAGCAATTAAATTTCAATATGAGTTTAAGAAGGGACCTTCAAAACCATAGCAGAACTACTTGTAGTTTAGATTAGTCAAGATGTTTAGCACTGCAAAGACAGAAAAGGCCAACTCAAACTGCTCAAGCAAAAACGAAAATGAAACCAAAAAACAACTCCTGTTCCTGAAAATCACAGTTTTTCCCCCAGCTTTATGTGAAGCGCAATTTAGGTCTCAGACAATGCCACCCCCACCCTGTCGTGATGCGTTCCTCAGGCAGAGGAACAGCCCCCTGCAAGGGCTCTTGAGAAACCACACTAGATTAATACATGCTTGCTGAATTGACCCAAATCACAACCACCTTGGTACTAAGAACAAAAACTACTTTTACATAAATGCCAAAAAATCATTTTACTTATTTTTAATTGTTTAATATGTCAATACCACAGATTTGCTGGAACTTTTTATCATAGTAGACTGACTATAAATCAAGAGATTTTCCAAAAACTTGAGGAAATAAGAGAAATACAATACAAAAACATTTTCAGCCAGTATGTATTGACTTAAAAAAGTTCATTTGCATTAACTTTATTCATCTGAGAATTTAATGGGCATGGCTTAATTATTCAGAGAGGCAAATGCCTATTAAAATGTAGGAAAATTATGTAATGGCTATGATGAGTTTCTTTTTATTACTGCTTTAATAAACTTCAGCTGGTACCAACAATTATATTACTATTAATGCCTATTTTATTCATTAGAAGTTGAGGAATGCCTAAGCAGCTAGCTTGAATATTTTTTACACCCTAGCTCTCTTATTTGCCTTCTTCCCATCTGGTTTGCATCAATAGAATGATAAAGAAAAGAGTGTAGCAAATTTAATTATGTGAGTCATGTTTCTGAGACTGATAGATACTGTTCTAATGAGGACCCATTCAGACTCATACTCCCAAACTTGCTTAAGCACTGGTTTCAGAATGAGCCTTCTTCTTTATTCTAACCTTCCTGAAATGATTTTTATGACTCTGAGCAAAAACATCTCTTACGATTGAAAGAATATGATACCATAACAATAATAGCTCATATTTATCCACGCTTACTATGTGCCAGGCGCTATGCTAAAATGATTGAAACATAGTATTTCATCAAATCCTCATAACTTTTCTAATAAAGTATGCACTGTTGTTATTCCCACTATCCAGATGATTAAACCCTGGAAGTTACGCCCTAGGTAGAGGGAGCTGTGTGGTACTACGTGATCCTACACTCTTGGCTAGTATGGATTGGATCTGGGAAAATACCTTATCAGAGCAGGACTGATCAGACTCTCCTAGGAGAGGTAATGAATTAATTACTGTCTGCAGTTGGTTGGAACCTCCTGTAACCTGGAAACAGAGACAGAGAAAGGCTCTCTACTATGAGCACAGAAGGAAGCAGAGATGGGAGAGTGTGGAGAGAAGAGAGAGAAGCTCCATCAGTTATTAATGCCTTTCCAGCACCTCCAGAGGCTTGGCCACCATCCCTGTGCTTAGGATGTGTCTCCCTTATAATAGGCTCCCCGTTGTGGCTTAAGCTATCTGGGAAGGATTTCTATTACTTCCACTTAAGCACATTCATTAGTGTTGACTCAAATTCACCTGAGAATTCAATGAGACTACCTTTATCAGGAACCCATTAATCAACAACAGTGCAAGTAAAGAAGAATCAGACCAGTCAGAGGTAACAACTAAAAAATGAGCACATTACCATGGTCATGCCTAATTTTTTCACAATATCCTTCACATCCAAATCTTTATCTGAGCATTAACTCTGAGCTCTTTTAAAATGGCATCAGCACAGCAGCAATGTTAATAATAAATGCTTGAAACCTGATACTCAAAACACTGTTTAGACATCTTTTCCCAAATCTAACCAAAAACACTTTTCTCGCACACACGCATGTGCATTTTGGAGTGCTTGCCATGCACAACCACTCTTCATTAGTTTTGATCTCATTGCATTAATTTTGATCTCACACAGTTTTCTTCTTAGCACCTATCAAACTGTTTACAATTCATTTACTTCTAATCTGTCTTTCCTACTGAATGTAAATTTTATGTGGGCAGATTATGTCTAAAGCAATAGCTGGCATAAAGGAGACTCTCGGGAAATTTCTAATCGATTAATTAATCCCTTCCCCTCCTTATCCTAATTTTATAGGAGCTCAGAGAAACTTAGAAACTTGCCAGTGTTCACACAGCTGGGACCCAGCAAAGCCATGTGGAAGCCCAGCTCTTGCCAACTCTAAAGTTCATGCTCCTTCCATTATGCTTTCGCTGTCCCTCCAGAAATGCCCAAGTGTCTTCTTTAATTATGTGAAATTCTACTTCTCACTGCCTGTAATATTTCAGCATTTAAGGATGTTGAACCTAATATTTTCAGCAATACAGCAGCATTGTAAAATACATTTTCTCACCTCCAAAATAAAATTCCATTATGTTATTGCCTAAAGATACAGGGCAAGAATTAGATATGGTACAAACCACCTTTATTGTATTGGTTTTCTTGAAACATCTTCTTAAATCCTCTTTTAATGTAGAAATAGTTAAGAAGATATTAAAAACTAGTCTCTAAATATGCCTCGAAGCAAGGCTAATAGGTAGAAATGAACATGGGTGTTCCTCCTCCCCTCTTAACTTCTGTTATTTTAGGTTGGGCCTGGAGGCTGAGATGGCAGATAGAAAAAGTGGTAAAAATAATAAGGACTAGGAAGAGTTAATGGTATGCATAAAAGAAATGGAGAACACAAATTTAAAAATAAGGAACACATCCTAAAAGATCTTTCCTGATCTGCCTGTGTTCAAAAACTGGCAACCTACAGAATAGACACCAATGTGATTTGGGCCAGTACATCGTGTCTTAAAAATTAATTAAATATATGCCCAATAATTTACACATACCTGATTTGACATAAGAATTTGGATTCTTACTTCCCTTGAAAAATCGAGTCATCTTTAGATGGGATTCATGCTCTCCAATTTGCCCCATTCCCCACCACTCACTCCACCTTCTCTCCAGAATTCCCTCATTGATAAACTCAACTGTATTGCATGCAATTTGATCTTGGTACCCTCCAGTGGGATTTCCCAACTTTCTTCAATTCTCAAAACTCCAGCCACATTGGCTTCCTTTCGGTTCAATGAATTCATTGAGCTTCTTCATAGCTATATCAATCAAGTTTCATTTTAAAAAAAAAAACGAAAAACAGAAGCAGTCTAAATATTTTAAGCAGAAAAGTATTTAATACAAGGAATTAGAAATAGACTTTAGAAGGGCTGGAAAGCAAAGGTCAGGGAAATTGCTGCCAACATTTAAGAAATCAGGAAATAGAAGGATCACAAGAAACCATCCCTCCTCATATCTGCCACCTTCAGTACAGAATGGGTGCTTCTCAGAACAGTCAGAGTCTGCTGGCAAACCTCTCATCTCCAGTCCGTACACACATATGCCCTGTCCACGGTAACCACCAGGGAGCAATGGCTTCTCCTTCTCTTCTGTATTTCAAATCTCACACTGTACCTCTCATTGGTGAAATCTAAATGAGCATCCAGCTGGCAAAGAAGGCTGGGAAATGAAGATTCCACGTTTATAGTCTTTGCCTTTCAAGAGAACACCAAGAAGAGCAGGGACAAAGCCGAGTATCAAAAAATAATTTCTAGCACACCATCATCAAGCCTTTGCAAACACTCTGGCTTCTGCCTAGAATATGCTTCTGCCCACCCTTTCCCCAAACCTGGTTAACTTTGGAGGAGAGAAATTCCGGAATGGCTGAATAAAGACATCCAAAAATCCACTCCTCAATAAAAGCAAAGAGAATAATGGGGGAAATTATCAAAATCAACTTTTTCAGGACCAAATGCTTGCAACAATTCAAAATGGATTTATTCAAAAAATAGCTGAATCTTGGTTTTTAAAAAGTGTGAGCTTTAAATTAGCCAGGTATGGTGGCACACCTGTAATCCCAGCTACTCAGGAAGGTGAGCCAGGAGGATAACTGGAGCCCAGGAGTTAGAGGCTGCAGTGAGCTATGATGGCACCACTGTGCTCCAGTCTGGGTGAGTTTCAAGGTATCTTAACTTGCCCTATCAACAATCCCCTTCTCCATAGCTGCCCTGTAGCAATGAAAACCAAGAGCTTCACAAATGTATTAGCCATGAAAACCAGCAACCTAACAGCCACTGGAGAAGGCAGAACAGCTTTGGAGCCCCCCCCCCCCAACAAAAGTCCCATTCCCAGAAAACTGTCATTATTTGACCTGTCTGGCAGTTCCTTAAATTCCTTCAATCCTCACTCACAGGGTTTGTCTTTATTTGCTCTAACTCAGAACTTGCTTAGCACAAACATCTTTTTCCCTAGGGTTTCTGAGAAACAATTAGTCGTAATTGTTTAACACTGAATCTGGCTCATGTGGGAATAACAGGAAACACAAGAAGCTGACCAAAGAATTTAAAGGGAAAAGTTGAGGAATGAGATGTCCTCCAGAGGCTTTGAAAAGCTTCACAATACCACTGAGAACCTAGAAGGCAATATATTAATTCATACACAAGGCTATGCACATGCCCAGGAAAGAATTGAGAAGTCCAAATCTCTCACCTCTGGATGAATTTGAGGCTCTGTACAAGCAAGAAGTAAAGAAGTAAAGACTAATGCGCACCATCCAAGAGATGGACATGCTTGAAACTCGGACTCGGTGGGGAGGGGGTGTAAGGGCAACATACGTTAACCTAAACATCTGTACCCTCATAATATGCTGAAATAAAAAAAAAAAAAGAAGAAGAAGTAAAGACTAATGACAACCTGTGAACTGCCTTCTCGGTATTGAAAACATGCGCCTCCCCACAATACACACAAAGCCACTCAGATAAAGAGACTTATTGGTTCAAGACATTTAAGGAAATCTTTCTCTATACAATCATTAGCTGACCCCTAAGGTAAACAAAAGGAGTCCACAGCCATACCACCCCAAACTTGCCTGATCTTGTCAGATTACTATGCACAGGAATAAAAGAAGGTGTGTTACTATTGATCTTACAGAAATAAAAAGAATTACAACAGAGTGCTATGAATTGTTGCATGCCAATAAATTAGATAACCTCAATGAATCGGCAAATTCCTAAAAAAAGACACAATCTACTGAAACTGACTCAAGAAGAAACAGAAAATACAAATTGATGTATAAAAATAAAGAGATTTAATGAATAATTTTCAAAATCCCACAAAGAAAGCCAGGTCCAGATGACTTCATTGGTGAATTCTACTAAACATTTAAGAAAAAATTAATATGAATATCTCAAACTCTTCCCAAAAAGGGGGTGGAGGCAGGGAATTCTTTACAACTCATTTTATGAAGCCAGTATTACTCTGATATCATAACCAGACAAAAATATAAGAAAATACAGACCAAAATCCCTTCTGAATATGTATATGCAAAAATAATTAACAAAATACTAGTAAACTGAGTCAAGCCACATATAAAAAGAATTATATACCATGAACCAATTATATCCCAAGAATTCAAGGTTAGTTCAACATATGAAAATCAATCAATGCAATGCACCATGTTAAATATAATAGAGCTATTAAAACATGACCCTCCCAATAGATGCAGAAAAAGCATTCAACACGTTTTCATAGAAAAAAAACTAGGAATAGAAGGAAACTTCTTCAACATGATGAAGACATGTACATAAAAGCCCACAGCTAGCATCATAGTGGTGAAAGACTGAAAGCTTTCCCCTTGAAGATCCGGAACAAGACAAGGAACTCACTTTCACCACTGCTATTCAACATTATCCTACAAGTTTTAGCCAAGACAATTAAGCAAGAAAAATAAAGTACATCCAGATCAGAAAGAAGTAAAACTACCTCTATTAATAGATGAGAATATCTTGTATATAGAAAATCCAAAAACTTTTTTAAAAGTTATTAGAATGAATAAATTCAGCAAGGTTTCAGTTTACCAAGATCAATAGACAAAAATCAATTCTATTCCTACACACTAGCAATGAGCAAACCAAAAATGAAATGAGTAAAACAATTCCATTTATAGCAGCATCAAAAAGAATAGCACACTCAGTAATAAACTTAACAAAAGTAGCACAGGCTTCTAGTTTGAAAACTACAGGCCATTTTTAAAAGAAATTAAAGAAGACCTAAATAAATGGAAATACATCACACATTCATGGATCAGAAAACTTAAGAAGGAAATAATCCCCAGAATCGAATATACAGATTCAATGTAATTCCTGTTAAAATCTCAGTTGCCTTCTTTTTTTTTTCTTTTTAAATTTTAATGTAATTAGGGGATATGAGTTGAATTCCATCACATGCATGTGGTGAACTCTGGGCTTTTGTACCCATCTCCTGAATAGTGTACATTGTGCCCCATGAGCAATTTTTCATCCCCCACCCCTCCCACCTCCCTGCTTTGAGTCTCCAGTATCCATTATACCACTCTGTGTCCTGGTGTAGCCATAGTTTGATTCCTGCCTATAAGTGAGAACATGTAGTATTTGGTTTTTTGTTTCTGAGTTATTTCAATTAGGATAATAGCCTCCAGTCCTACCCAAGTTGCTGTAAAAGACATTATTTCATTCTTTGTTATCACTGAGTAGTACTCCATGGTATATTTTCTTTATCTACTCATCAGCTGTTGGGCACTTAGGCTGATTCCACATCTTTGGAATTGTGAATTGTGCTGTGCTAAGCACAGTGCAGGTATCTTTTTGACATAATGACTTCTTTTCCCCTGGGTAGATACCCAGTAGTAGAATTGCAGGGTCAAATGGTAGGTCTACTTTTAGTTCTTTGAGAAATCTCCATTCTGATCTCCATAGAGGTTGTACTAATTTACATCCCCACCAACAGCATATAAGCATTCCCTTTTCACTGCATCTGTGCCAACATCTATTGTTTTTTGACTTTTTAGTAATGGCCATTCTAATTTGAATAAGACAGTATCTCCTTATGGTTTTAATTTGCATTTCCCTGATGATTAATGATGTTGAGCATTTTAACATGTTTGCTGGCCATTTGTAAATCTTATTTTGAAAAATGCCTGTTCATGTCATTTGCCCACTTTTGAATGGGATTTTTTTTTCTTGTTCATTTGAGTTCCTTATAAATCCTGAATATTAGCCCTTTCTCAGACACATAGCTTGTGAATATTTTCTCCCATTCTGTAGGTTGTCTATTTACTCTTGATTATTTATTTTGCTATGCAGAAGCTTTTTAGTTTAATTAAATCCCATTTGCCTATTTTTGGTTTTGTTGCATTTGCTTTTGAGGTCTTAGTCATAAATTCTTTGCCTAGGCCAATTTCCAGAAGAGTTTTTCCTAGGTTTTACTTCTAGGATTTTTGTGGTTTCAGGTCATACATTTAAGTTTTTAATTCCTCTTGAGTTAATTTTTGTATACAATGAGAGATAGAGACCCAGTATCATTCTTCTGCATATGGCTATCCAGTTAGCTTAGTGCCATTTATTGAATAGTGTGCCCTTTCCCCAGTGTACACTTTTGTCTACTTTCTCAAAGAGCAATTGATTGTAAGCATGTGGTTTTATTTCTGGGTTCTTCATTTTGTTCCATTGATCTATATGTATACTTTCATGCCAGTACAATGATGTTTTCGTTACTATAGACTTGTAGTATAATTTGAAGTCAGGTCATGTGATGCTTCAAGTTCTGTTCTTTTTGCTTAGGATTGCTTTGGCTATTAAGGCTCTTTTTTGGTTCCATATGAATTTTAGAATTATTTTTCTAATTCTGTGAAAAATGACATAGGTATTTTGATAGGAATTGCATTGAATCTGTAGATTGCTTTGGGCAGTATGGTCATGTTAGCAATATTGATTCTTCCAATCCATAAGCATGAGGTGTTTTTTCCATTTCTTTCTGTCATCTACAATTCCTTTCATCAGTGATTTGTAGTTCTCCCTTGTAGAGATCTTTCACCTCATTGGTTAAATGTATTCTATGCCGCTATACTATATACACACACACACACACACACACACACACACACACACACACTGGAATTCAACATATAGCACCTAAATCTATTAAAATAAAAAAGGAAAAAAATCACTATCAGTTATTTTAAAAATGTAAATCAACATATTTTCTTATTAACTAAATTATACTTTAAAATATTTGGTGGCAAGTCTAAAATATTTTTACATATATTCTTAGGTATTTTAATTATTTTGCAGCTATTGTAAATGGGATTGAGTTCTTGACTGGGTTCTCGACTTGGTCATTACTGATGTACAGAAATGCTATTGATCTTTGTACACTGATTTTATAACCTGAGACTTTGCTGAATTTATTTATCAAATCTAAGAATCCTTTGGAGGAGTCCTTAGGATTTTCTAGGTATAAGATGATCATATCATCAACAAACAGAGATAATTTGACTTCCTCTTTTCCAATTTAGATGCCCTTTTTTTCTCTTGTCTGATTGCTCTGGCTAGGATTTCCAGCACCATGTTGAATAGAAGTGGTAAAAGTGGGCATCCTTGTCTTGTTCCCATTCCTAAGGGGAAGGCTTTCAACTTTACCCCATTCAGTATGATGTTGGCCATAGGTTTGTCATATATGGATTTTATTATTTTGAGGTATGCAAAGTATGAGGGTTTTTTATCATGAAACGATATTGGATATTCTTCAATGTTTTTTCCACACCTATCGAGCTGATCGTATGGTTTTGTTTTTAATTCTGTTCATGTGGTAAATCACATTTATTGACTTGCTCATGTTGAACCCCTGGGATGAAACCCACTTGATTGTGGTAAATTTTCATTTTGATGTGCTATTAGATTCTGTTTGCTAGTATTTTGTTGAGGATTTTTGCATCTATGTTCATAAGAGATATTAGTCTGTAGTTTTCATTTTTTGTTGCATCCTTTCCTGGCTTTGGTATCAGGGTAATACTGGCTTCACAGAATGAGTTAAGAAGGATCTCCTCCTTCTTGATCCTTTGGAACAGTTTCAGGAGGATTGGTACCAGTTCTTTGTACATCTGGTAGAATTTGGCTGTAAATCCACCGGGTCCTGGGCTTTTTTAGGGGGGAAGGGGGGACCTAGCGAGTTTTTTATTACTGATTCAATCTCGGTACTTGTTATCAGCTGATTCAGGAGTTCTGTTTCTTCCTGGTTGAATCTCAAGACATTGTATGTTTTCAGGAATTAATCCACTTCTTCTAGGTTTTCCAGTTTGTGAGAGTATAGTCGTTCATAATAGTTTCTGACAGTCTTTTGTATTTCTGTGATATCAGCTGTAATGTCTCCTTTTTCATTCCTGATTTACTTATTTGGATCTCCTCTCTTTGTTAGTCTAGCTAGTGGTTTATCAATTTTGTTTATCTTTTCAAAGAACCAACTTTTCATTATGTTCATCCTTTGTATTGTTTTTTGAGTCTGTATTTCATTTAGTTTCTTTTCTTCTGCTAACTCCAGGTTGGTCTGTTCTTGTTTTTCTAGTTCCCTAAGATGTGATGTTAGGTTGTTAATCTGGGATCTTTCTACTTTTCTATAGCCACTTAACGCTATGAACCTCCCTTTTAGCACTGCTTTTGCTGTATCCCACAGGTTTTGGGGTGTTGTGTTTTCATTTTCATTCATTTCAAAAAAAATTTATTTTTTATTTCCTCATTGACCCAGTGGTTGTCCAGGAGCATGTTGTTTAATTTCCATGTGTTTGCATACTTTCAGAAGTTCCTTTCACAATGATTTATAGTTTTATTCCATGGTGGTCTAAGATACTTGATATAATATTGATTTTTAAAAATTTATTAACACTTGTTTTATGGCCTAATATGTGGTCTATCTCAGAGAATGTTCCATGTGCTGATGAAAAAGAATGTATATTCTGTAGTTCTTGGGTAAAATGTTCTGTAAAAGTCTGTTAAGTCCATTTGGCCTTAAGTCCATTTTAGGTCCAGTGCTTCTTTGTTCATTTGTCTCAATGATCTGTCCAATACTGAGTGAGGTATTGAACTCCCCAATAATATTGTGTTGCTGTTTCTTTCTTTAGGTCTAGTAATATTTGTTTTGTGAATCTAGGTACTCTGATGTTGGGTGCATATATATTTAGGATTGTTATATCCTCTTGCTGAATTGGTCCCTTTATCATAATGACTTTTTAAATTATTTTTTATTTAAAGTCTATTTTATCTAATGTAAGTATAGCTACCCCTGCTCACTTTTGGTTTCTATTTGCATGGTCTCAGTTGCCATTTTTGCAGAAACGAGTTGACCTAAAATTCACATGAAAATTCAGGAGATCCAAAATAGTCAAAACACTCTTGAAAAAGAACAAAGTTGGAGGACTCATACTTTGATTTCAAAACTCACCATAAAACTACAGTAACCAGGACAGTATAATACTGGCATGAGGATAGACACATTCCATTAATGGAATAGAATTGAGAGCCCAGAAAGTAATCCTAACATTTATGATTGGTTTTTGTTAAAGGTGCCAAGACAATTCAATGATGAAAAATAGTCTTTTCAACAAATAGTGCCAGGACAAGTGAACATCTACATGCAAAAAGATGAAGTTGGACCTAGAACATACATCATATAAAAATTTTAACTCAAAATGGATCATTGACCTAAATGTAAGAGCCAAAACTATATAAAGAGCTAAAATTCTTAGATGAAAACACAGGAGTAAACCTTTGTGACTTGGATTAAACAAAAGTTTCTTAGGTATGAAACAAAATACACAAATAACAAAAGAAAAAATAGAGAGATTGGGCTTTATAAAAATTAAAAATTTTTGTGTTGGCTGGGCGCAGTGGCTCATGCCTATAGTCCTAGCACTCTGGGGACCAAGATAGGAGGATCACTTGAGGTCAGGAGTTTGGAACCAGCCTGAGAAACAGCAAGACCCCATCTCTACTAAAAATAGAAAAAATTAGCCAGGCGCAGTAGTACAAACCTATGGTACACACCTGTGGTTCCAGCTGAGGTGGGAGGATAGCTTGAGCCCAGGAATTTGAGGTTGCTGTGAGCTAGGCTGATGCCATAGCACTCTAGCCTGGGCAACAGAGCCTCACAAAAAAAAAAAAAAAAACTTTTGTGTTTCAAAGAATACCATCAAAGTGAAAAGATAACACACGAGAAAAATATTTACAAATCATATATCTGATAAGGGGCTTAAATCCAAAATACATAAGTAACTCTTCCAACAATAAAAATAATTCAAAACTGGGTAAAGAATTTGAATAGACACTTCTCCAGAGAAATGCAAATGACTAATGATATGAAAATATGCTCAATGTCATCAGTCATTAGAGAAATTCAAATCAAAAGCACAATAAGATAATACTTCACACCCACTTGGATAGCAAAAAAAAAAAAAAAGATAATAACAAGTGTTGGCAAGCACATGGGGAAATCAGAGCCTTCACACATTGCTGGTGGGAATGTGAACAGCACAACCACTTTGGAAAATATTTCAGCAGTTCCTCAAAATGTTGAGAGTAGAATTACCATATGACCCAGAATTTCTACTGCTAGACATAAATCTGTGTTAGTCGGCTCAGGCTGCTATAATGCAACACCACGGACTAGTTGGCTTAAACAACAGAAATTTATTTCTCATAATTCTGGAGGCTGGGAAGTCCAAGATCAAGGTGCTAGCTGATTTTGTTCCAGGTGATGGTTCTCTTGCTGGTTTACAGACAGCTACGTCCCTCACCATATGCTCACATGATCTTTTCTTTGAGAGTCCACAGGTGGGAGTAGGGGGTGGGGATGAGGAGAGAGAGAAAGAAAGGTCTTCCTTCTCTTATAAGACCACCAGTCCTATCAAATTAGGGTCCCACCTCTTTGATCTCATTTAATCTTTATTACTTCCCTGCCCAAGGTCCTATGATCAATTACAAGCAGACTTTGGATTCAAAGCTGGAGCTACCAAAATCATGTAATAGCAGATACTCTTGCTCTTTCCTTAGTTCTTGAGACTCCCCAAGATATCTCAGAAATGACCTACTATCTCTCCATTTCCTTTTGAACAGGAATCAAATCATCCTTAATACAGATCAGGAAATCTATTTTGCAGAACTGTATCAGCTTGGACAAAGTTTGTCACAGGCAGCAATTCAGCATTTCTTCTTAATTGTCCTTCTACACAGTCAACTCATGTCTGTTATTGAGAAGAAAACAAAGGTTTCTGCAGCATGTTTGATCTTTGGTGCACTTTACGAGCAATGGAATTAATAAGCCTCTCACTAATTTGACAAGAAAGCTAATCAATTCGGTTGAATTTCTCATTCTCTTTCCCTTTATTTATCCCATTTCTAACACATGCCTTACTTCATAATTCTTTGAACTACCAGAAGAAATGTTCCTCAGATCAATACCCCGAGGAAAGTTCCAAATAACTGGATGATTTAATAACACTTTCTAAAATAATTTTGTGGGTTTTTTTTCTTCTGTGACTGTCACTGGCAAAATTTTACTAATTTCCTAAACTTTCAGATGCTTAAAGACGAAACTGAAATACTTAAATGTTAAGAACTAAATTGTGTCCACCCCCCAAACAAAATTCATATGTTAAAGCCTTAACCAATGCCCTGCCCCCTCATTTGACTATATATGAAGACAAGGCCCTTAAGAGGTCATGAAGGTTAAATGAAGTCATAATGGTGGGGCCCTAATCCAATAGGACTTATGTTCTTATGAAAAGAGACACCAGAGAGCCCTCACTCTCTCCCTGCAGACACAAAGGAAAATGCCATGTGAGAACAGAGTGAGAAGGCAGCTGTCTACAAGCCAACCCTGCTCCCACCTTGATCTCAGACCCCCAGAAACCAACCCTGCTCCCACCTTGATCTCAGACCCCCAGAAACCAACCCTGCTCCCACCTTGATCTCAGACCTTTAGCCTCCATAACTATTGCTCAGGCCACCTAGTCTGTGGCATTTTTTCTGTTATGGCAGCCCTAGCTGACTAATACAACAGGTACATGGATGTTATCTCCTATAGCTTATACACAGATTTAATTCAGAAGGGACTTGTAAGAATGCAATTTCCCCACAGTTCCAACAGTCTTTTGACCTTCTTGCTATAGGATATTCTTGGTGCACTCAGTTAACAATAACTACCAAAAAAAACCGTATTAAATGAAACTTTGAGGTTAGACATGTACCTGACTTTTACTTTTTATTTTGAAATACTTTTAGACTTATAGAAAAGTTGCAAAGATAGTGCAGAGAGTTCCCATCTCTTCTTTACCTCTCTTCCCCTTACATTAACAATGTATATAATCACATTGGAGTTGTCAAATCCAAGATATTGACACACTACTGTTAACTAAACACCTTATTTGAATTTCACCAGTTTTTTCATTAATGTCCTTTTATGTTTCAGGATCCCACATTGTGTTTAGTTTCTATTTCTCCTTAGGCTTCTGTTGTAACAGTTTCTTGAACATTCTCTATTTTTTCATGTCATTGATGCTTTTGAAGAGTGTTGATTATTTTTTCAAATGTCCCCTGATTTGGTTTGTCTGATGTTTCCCATGATTGTACTGAGTGTATGCATACTGTACACAACAAAATGCTGCTTGTCCTTCTCAGTGCATCACTTCAAGGGTCTTAAGATGATGCCGATGCCTTGGCCTTGTACAGATGTTCACCTTGACCACTTGGTTAAGCTGGTGTCTCCCTGGTTTCTCCATTGTGATGTTTTTATGCTTCCCTTTGTAGTTACCAAATATCTTGGGAGAGATACTTTGAACCTATAAATATCCTCAAATTTTCACCCATTGATTTTAGCATCCACAGTGGATCTTGTCAGCAGTAATTACTTTTGGAATGTTTGTCTAATGGTGATTTTCTATTTCCATCTTTCCTTCTACATAACTGGAATTCTACTATAAGGGAAAAGTTCTCTCTTCTAGGTTTATGCATTTAATCATTTATTTGTAAAACTATGGACCTATATGTATCATATTCTATGGGTTATAATTAAATATTATCCTGATTTATTTCCTGCTCAAATTATTCCAGCTTTGACCACAGAACGCTCCTTCAGGTTATTTCTATGTTCTTTTGACAAGCTCCCATCTTCTCTTGAGAATTTCCTTACTTTCTGTCACTCAAAAATAGTCCAGGCTTGTCTTATATTTTCCCTGACCCAGCCCTGAAATAAACCATTTCTCCAAGGAGCGCTGGCTCTTTTTATTGAAGAATGGTGCTTAGAAACCAAGGTCTGTGCACGCACGTGCTCACTGCTACTGGGGTGCTACTGCTTCTAGGTCTCCTCAGAGGGAAGAGCTAGGCAGTTCAAATATGTAAACTACCTGCACATTAACATGTTTAATCTACGTTTATGCATCAATCTGTAAATACAGTAAAAACCATTAGTTTATGCTGATACTTCTAATTCCAATTCTAATACAGTGTTCCCTCACTGTCCATGAGGGGTTGGTTCCAGAACCCCCTGTGGATACCAAAATCCATGAGTTCTCAAGTCCCTTATATAAAATGGCATCATATTTACATATAACCTATGCACATCCTTCTATATACTTTAAATTAGATTATTTATACTAATATTGAATATAAATACTATATAGTTATATTATTTATTTGTATTGTTTATATTGTTATATTGTTATTTTTATTGTTTTTCAATTATTTTCAACCTGTGGTTGGTTGAATCCACAGACGTGGAACCTATGGATAAAAAGGGCCAACTGTATACACATAAAGTAGTTTTGTAATTGCTAATAAATACCTCTGTAAGAAACACATTTACTGACTAGATTATAGCAGTATGTACAATTCTTTCTGTCTTTAGCTTTAGAGTACCTAATGAAGATATTGTTTTTTGAACTTACCTGTGTTAGTTCTTATCTCCACCCCATTCATGTAATTCATTTGTAAAACAAATGGTTTCATTAGTTATACAAACAGGTTGATTTGTTAGTGTTGTTTCCTCTTTTGTGCTCCCTCTATTTCCTTGTTGTTTCTAATTGTTGAATTTAGGATGTATACGAAGGGTATGTGAAATGAAGGGTACATGAAGCTTTACTGTATATAGTTCTACTATGTAAAAAGATACTCAGAAAAATATCATTTTTTTCCTCATCCTTGCTGCACCATTGACATTCTTCCTTCCTTTTCACCCCTTTCCCACCTATTTCCTGTAGATAACCAATCTCTTCAGTTTCTGATTTATCCTTCCTATATTTATTTGTTCACATGAGGACATGCATGAATGCTTTTATATATTCCTTTCTGTCATACATGAGGGTAGCATACACAATTTATAATCTTGTTTATAAGCTTTACCTTTTTCAATTAATACTGTGCCCTGGAAATCACTCCATCTTAGTTCGTAGAAGTCTTCCTCATTTTTGTTCGCAGCTTTATTGTGTAGATGTAGCAGAGTTTATTCAACCACTTTCTTATGTGTGAGCACTTGATTGAAATACTTTGCAATTGCAAACAACATTGCAGTGAACAACCTTGTGCGTATATATTTTCATATTGTCAGAGATGTATCTTCGGAGTCAATTCCTAGAAGTAGGATCTTCATGTTGAAATGTAAATTTGTATTTGATTGGTATTGCTAATTTTCCCTCCATGGATGTACCAACCTGCATTCTCACCAGCAATGTGTGAAAAGTGCCTGTTTCCCCACAATCTCATCAACAGAGTGTGTTGTAATATTTTCTCATTTTTGCCAGTCTGATAAGAAATAATACCTCAGTGTTGTTGTTTTAATTTGCATTTATATAATTAGGAAATTTGAATATTTTCATATATTTGGGACCATTTTCATCTTTTAATTATCTGTTTATATCTTTTTCTGATTTTTCTATTAGGTTTTTTCATCCTTTGCATCTAAATTTCTAAAAGTTCTTTATGTATTAGATATATCATCTATGGTATATGCTATGAATATTTTCTTCCAATTTCAATTGTCTGTTTACTTTATTTTGTTTTTGTGAGCCCAGAATGTTTTTGTGTAGTCAAATTTAACTATGTTTTCTTTTGTTGCCTCCGAATTTTGAGTC
>RJWJ010024496.1:0-24794 GCA_004363605.1 Indri indri | reverse complement strand
TAACTTTAAAACCATTACAGCAATCATGTGGAATTGGTAAAATTGCTTTTTTGTACACAACTAAAGCACTTTATTTTTCTTTTGCATGTCTTTTTACAAGGCTATTGAGACCTTTTCTGATTCATATCCTTATCCTTACCTATTCCCTTTCCTTCATAACATTGTTACTTGCATATTTCATAATCAAACACTGTATATCGTTATCCAAACTATAAATGGCACTCCTGGGATATATCATTGCATGGAACTGTGACATGGTACTGAACCAGCCCTCCAGGATGACAGTAATTCAGGGTACAAGATTAATCACTATCATTTACAAGCTTATCCCACATAATTTTGTTGTCTTTATTTTGAAAAAGATACCATGTGGCACTCAAAATATTGCTCAGATATACAAATAATATGTTTACCAGGTTTTCATTGAGCTCTGGCTCAGAGATATCATAAATACCTTTAATAAATGAATTATTTCTTTTGGGGTTATTTTAAACTTCAATAGATTTAGGGGTTCAGGTGGTTACATGGATGAATTACATAGTGGTGAAGTCTAGGCTTTCAGTGTACCCATCACACAAATAGTGTACATTATGCCTGATGTGTAATTTTTCATCCCTTACTCACCTCCCACTGTCCCCTTCTGGGTCTCCAATATCCATTATACCACTCTGTATGTGCCTGTGTACCCATGGCTTAGCTCCCACTTGTAAGTGAGAACATGCAGTATTTGAATCTCCATTCCTGAGTCACTTCACTTAGGATAATGGTCTTCAGTTCCATTCAAGTTACTGCGAAAAGACATAATTTTGTTCTTCTTTATGGCTGAGTAGTATTCCATAGTAAATATACACCACATTTTCTTTATCTACTCATTGGTTGGTGGGCATTTAAGTTAGTTTCATATCTTTGCAATTGTGCTGCAATAAACATATGAGTGCATATGTCTTTTTTTATAATGATTTCTTTTCCTTTGGGTAGATACTGAGTAGTAGGATTGCTAGATTGAATTGTAAGTCAACTTTTATTTCGTTGAGAAATCTCCATACTGTTTACCATAGAGGTTGTCCTAGTTTACATTCCCACCAACAGTGTGTAAGGGTACCCTTTTCACGTCATCCTCACCAACATTGATTGTTTTTTGACTTTTATAGCCATTCTGACTGGGGTAAGGTGGTATTTCATTGCGATTTTAATTTGCATTTCTCTGATAATTAGTGATGTTGAATCTTTTTTCAGATGTTTTTTGGGCATCTGGATAACATCTATTGAAAAAACATCTGTCACAATCTAGTCTGAAATGCACCTCCGTATCTGATCAGTTTCAACTTTCTAGCATCTGTCCCATTTTCCATGATTTCTCAGATACCCTCAAGATGGTTTGTGAGTTATTTGGCAATTCTCTTTGTAAATTGAAATGTAACAACTGAAAGAAAATAAGTCTATTTAAACCCAATGAGTCTGTTTTCAAAAGGATTATGTGTTTACATGTTGTCAGTTTCTTCATGTTTTCTCTTAAATTTCTTCCCCCATAAGAGTTTCTTGGTTTCTAATTATCACCAAGTGATAAATTATCAAATGGAGGCCAAATTTTCAAGGGACTTGAAATCAGTAAAAATGAAAATATGTTGTTTTCTACTGTAACTATATTATCGAATCACCAAATCAAATAGAAATTCTTATCAGATGGACAATAAGGATTTTTTCTTTCTGGAAAAAATTATGAAGTGTGACTTTTAGTTTCCAGAAGTTAAGGTTTTCTAGGCAATATAAGGGTAACTCGTCAACACATAATTCAGTCTGTTTTAAAATATTCTAGAAGGTCAACTTCTTTTGAGAATCAAGTTCCAATTCCCCAAAGTAAAGTCTAAAGTCCAGCTTCCACCAAGATAGAACTTTATACAAAGATTTTACAAATATCTTCATATTGCAGTAAATTCATATCCGGTCACCATCTAGACACATATGTGTAAATGTATGTGTGTGTGTTTGCATGAAACAAATGTCATCATTCTATAGATTATCAAGGCACTTTTGATATTTTTCTCTAGTAGTTCATCTCATGATATTACTTTTACTTTCATAGATCCTTGGTATACTAATGTATGTAGCACCAGATAATTAAAATTTGCTGTCACTCTGTAAGACAAGTATTTTTGCTACCCTGGTGCTAGAGTATAGCTCTAAATCATCCTCAGCAATATTTAGCATCAATGCACATGCACACACACACACACACAATCTAACCAACCATGCACACAAAACAAACAAAACCATATGAATCCAACAGAGCAAAAACAAGAATAAATAGAAAAGTAATTAGTCCTTTTAAATAAAAGTTAGGCAATATCCAGTAGCGAAAGCTGTAAAACACTGTTTATGGATCCAAAGAGTTAGTTTCTTAATTACTGTTCATGTCTTCCCCAAATACCTTTTTTCCAGGCTGATCGTCTATAATTCTAACAGCTTCGAGTGGAGGGAGTGCTGTTCTTGCACCAGCACCACAGTTTGGAAAACCCAAGACCAGTGATACTGTGAACAGGAAATTACTTATTGAAACGGCCCAGGAAACAGTTTTCACAAAGAACCTTAACGGACATCATAAAAGGCTAATGATAACACTTGACTGACAATTCTAATGGAGATATAATATTTCGGGGAAGAATATATTTATTTTCTATAACATAATAACTGTTGTGAATTATATTCACAATACCAGTATCCACGCAAAAAAAGCAGAATGGGTTTTAACCTGTCAGTAAAATTTTCCTGAGAAAAAATGAGCAGCAAATTGTCTTTCACAGTTTGTTTGAAGTCCATAATCTGGAAAATAAATTAACTGAGAATACTAATTTGAATACAGGAGTTGTAGGAAAAGGAAAATTCTATTCCTTCAAAAATGCCCATTACTGGGTGAACTTTCAAGTGCTCTCAAATAATACCTTGTGGTTATTTATACCATACTATATACTATATTATTATTTATATAATAATATATACTATATACATTAAATATAAATATGTTTATATGTTTAAATATGTTTATATTTAATGTATACTGTATATATTATTTATGTTATATTACATTATCACTACAAGCATAAATTTCTTTCTTCTCATTGCAGATTCTTGAGCCAGAGAAAGTAGTGTTGAGTACCGTGTTCCAGTGCTAATGCCCGTGTTTGACAGATAATGGACATCAATGAAAATATTTACCAAATGAATGAGTGATGAGAATGATCTTTACACAAAACAATCAACATATAAAGAACACTTATTTAGTGTAGTGGGATGGATTATTGAATATTTTTGTTTTTAATAATTTTATTTTCAATTTATTTTTAGCAGTTGCCTCAGAGGTGATTTTCATGAAGGTATCAAAAGTATAGAAAATGTGACAAGCAGGTAAAACTGAAGTTAATATTTTGAGACTACATAGACAAAAGAGATTAAATTAAAAATGAAAAATCAGAAGGAGAAGTTCTATGTAAAGAAGCTAATGAATTGCTTACATTTTATGTGGACAGTTAGTAAAATTTTATGTTATTAGTAGTCATGGTACTTTGGCATGATGTTATTTATCAACTCTGAGGACACTGCATATCCAGATCATGTCCAGAAACAAAAACTACTCCATGGATAATCTATACAGCAAAATTCCAGGCACAAAAATATTTGGGTAAGAGCGTTAGATAAAACATCACCATAGAACATTTACCCTTGAGGCCTGGCCTGATAGGCAGGTCTAAGGTCTAACATCATACTATCTTTCTAAAGAATTTGGAGATGCCACCTCTTCCTTCCTTCCACCTGTTCCTATGCCTTTTTATTACCTAATCCTATGGGAGCATAAAAAGAGAATTTTATGATATAGTCTAAGGTAATAGTTCTCAACCAGGGGCAATTTTGACCCCAAAGAGATATTTGACAATACCTGGAGGCACTTTTGATTGTCACAACTGGTATGAAGCAGGTAGATACCAAAAATGCTGCTATTAAATATTTCACAATGAACAGGACAATTCCCCAGTCCCAATAACAAAGAAGTATCTGATCCAAAATGCCAGTAGTGCCAAGGTTGAGAAATTTTGTTTGAAGGTAAATGTCAGAATATAACTAGTTATGTAAATTACATAGTATATAACAGCTATTATTAATAATATATACCTATAAATAATAAGATAAATAATATTTCTCATCCTCTGCATAGAGCATGTAGCTGCTTATCTTACCTAAGTGGTTTGAATCAAACTAGTTAAGACAATGACACTATGAAGTCATGGCTTCACAGGTGGTGTCACTACACCTACAGCTGCTTACTTGTTAAATTGTCTTCCTGCCAATGCCTTCTTTTGAAAATAAAACAAAAATCCGGTTTTGGATTTAGTCCCCTGCCAGCAATATAACCTCGATTCAACTAGTGGCTTTAGCTTTTTTCTCTTCAAAATAAGACTGAATGTTTCTATGCAGTAGAGAGTGAATCACCTTAGGAATTAGTCATCAAAAAAATACATATTATAAGCTCTTTAAAGAGTAGTGTTAAATATATAGCAGCTTGCAGTACCACCCACATTGTTGTTAGTAAAGATAGAAAGA
The DNA here is from genome assembly GCA_004363605.1 of Indri indri. Lineage (NCBI taxonomy): Eukaryota > Metazoa > Chordata > Mammalia > Primates > Indriidae > Indri > Indri indri. The sequence continues at coordinate 20,201 of RJWJ010024496.1, read as the reverse complement.
AGTTTAAAAAGCACAAGATGATAAATACCACCTGCTTTTAAAGTGCAAGGCTTCTGACATTTGCACTACTATTTGTGTTTAAACTCAGATATTCACACTGAAGTATGTTGGTATTTTCAAACACATTGATTTTTAATATACTGCATCAACTGCAAAAATGTAAAGAAATCATATATTTTCCATATATTTACAAACACCTAGTAAATAAATATCTGCAAAATTAAATACCAAAATATTAAAGCTAGTTATCGCAGAATGACAGAGCTATGAGTGATTCCTTAAACATGAAATTTTCAATAATTAACAAATCTGGCATCATAATAAATTAGTGTAAGACATTTTTGTGTAATAAATTAGCAAAACCATCTTTTAAAAAGCATAATGTATCCAGTAAACTCAGAGCATAAGATGATGATTTATAAAATTAAAATTGATTACAATATATACTTTTACTGTGCTTATTTTAGTTGAAACACATCATGAATATTTATCCCTATCTCCCACTCTCTGTACTCCACACTACCCCACAACCCCACCAAACACACAAGTTGTGGGGCTGTGTGGCTGCTTTCCATCTACAGATATAACAATTTGTGGAGCTGGTCTTCTATTATTGGACATTTTGGTTGTTTCTAAAATTTTTACTCATATAAAGCTTCAAAGAATGCCTTACTACATATCTTTTTATATCTGTCTTATAATTTCCTTCGGATAAACTCCTAGAAGTACAGAGCTGAGTCAAAGAAGGTATTTTTAAACGGCTTTTGTTGCACAGTGCCTAAAATTTAAATTTCCATGTCCAATCTATGAGAAGGCCTACTGTTCCTCACCATTGCCAAGATATGTGTGATTTTTATATTCTTTGGCTGAGATATATGTTATTATTATATGTACAAATAAAATCTCTGGCTCTAGATAATCTCAAAGTATTTTATTGAAATGAGAAAAAATTACGTGTTTATCTTCCAGTATAGTTTAAACATTCAATGAGGTTAATGACTGTGGCTTTCAAGTAACATAACATTGACAAATATATCGCCCTCCAGGTTCTTTCAGTTTTCTCAAAATACCCTTCTTTTATCCCATTTCTCCTGCTTTTATAAAGGATCTTAACTGATAGTATTGTAGAACATTACTCACAGATTCAAATCAATAGATGCACTCTATATGAAATAAAATGCCTATGGTCTTGATTCTATTTTCTAATAATAGCAATTAATAAATAATAAAAACAATAAAACACTGTACTCTGATGTTTAAGAATGTGCATTTTATTTGTGAAGAGGTAAAAATAAAACTGGCAGTTATCTGAAAAATAAGCAACGAAAAATAAAACAAAATGTATTAAAAAAGACTAGAAAAAATAAAAATAGCTGCACATTTCTAAAAATAATTTAAATATGCTACTACATTAAAAGAAGGTGTGTATATATGTATATACATACATATTTACAAATTAAACTTTTCATTTCTTAATTTCTCAACATGAAGAGATGATATAGGAATAAGCATTATTTTTGAACACAAACTTTTCAGCCTCCTGTATAATTGATTTTCACATAATCCTATTAGTTATACAATAATCCGATTATTATACTAATTTACCTAATAGTATATATCACTTTCATTGTTACACAGTTGCTTTTAACATTGTTTCAAACACACAATTTTCTTCCATATATTGCCAGGATTTTCCCATTCTGCCTATCTCAGCAGTTTTCACAATTTTAACAAAATTTTAAGAATATTCAATGCTCATTTTTTTCAAAAAGGCAGTAGAGTCATATCTATTTTGGCATAACCAGACATACTCAACTATAACACCACATTTATACTCTGCTTTACCTTTAATAAAGTGATTTCATATATTTTACCTCATTAGATCATCAAAACATCTCTATAAGGCAAGTGCCTTGCTCTATTATGTTTTTTCCTATATCTGGATAGAGAAAGTAAGGCCTCTTTTAAGAGGTGAAATTAGTTATTCAAGTTCTCATGGTCATTAATGCTAAATTCAACATCATATAAAATTTTCTAGTTAGATAAATCCTATTCCATGCCGTTTGTTTTTCTGTACACTAAAAAAAAGAAGTTCTGTGTTAAAATTTTATGTTACTGCTTCTATTTTGCATAATCAATTATATGTGTAAGATAAACTAATGACATGATAATTTATTTTAATATTTTAACATGAGAATTAGCCTATCATCTTTTTCCCACCGCTATTTTTCCTTCTAACATTATCTACATGATTGGAATAATTAGGTATGGCATAAGCCATCCAATACACTCAGAAATCTTGTCATACTCATTTGACATAAAATTGATCTAGTAACTTGATGATCACTCCACTCTGAGAGTCATTGTGAATAAAGAATCCCTTGTTTCATGGTTGACATCAATATGATTAATGGCATCAATGTGATTCATTGTTTCATCAATATGGTGTAAACAGTGAGTTGATTCAGTCAATTAACCAAACAAACAAAAAGTGTCAAACTACTTTTTATCAACTATAGCAAACATTCAATTGACCACTATTATCTGTTCAAATAATTTCTTTGGAGTCATGTAGGGTACAGCTTAATTTGAGCTTATTTTGCTTGAAACGTTCTATGTAAATACCTATCATAAAAATATGTTTTAAAGTGTGCTTGTAGTATAAAATTTTTATTTATATAAACCTATGAAACTTATTTTTAAATATTCTGAATCTTCTGTATCTCATATTTCTAGGGGCATTTCATTATCTTGATAACATAATATCCTCGTGGGAAAAAACTATGTGTATATACATATGTGTGTGTATAAAATTATTTTATGTTGGAGGAAAAATATAGATCATTTTCCTATCATGTGCATTTTAAAATAAGCACAAATTATCAAACATGTAAATAGTTTTCTGAAAAGATAAGATTATTTTGGTTAGGGTTATAGCTGCCTATAAGCATACGGGCAGTCCCTGAGGACGAGGAACTTTAGGAGAGACTACATATACAACAGTAGTCAATTGTAGGAGGGAAATTTAGATTTTATGATAAAACCATATTAAAGCTTCTCACAAGTATTCCATCTACAAGTATACATCTATGTTCTAATTTTTTCCCTCTTCACTCCCTTCAGGAATACAAGAAAGGTAATCTGAATCAATTTTTAAAAAGATACAATGAATGCCATTGAAATCAGGGAAGATTATCCAATAATTGGAATTCTAAAGTATAAAGTGGTATCTGAGAAGTATAAATACAAATGAGAATGGAACTATTTTTTAAATATTTTTTTTAAAAATCCACTTCAATGTATATTAAAGGTTACCAGATATTTTAAATGTATTGTTATCTAGTTATTTACATTATCAGTATATCTGACTTTTACTTGTTCTTCTAATATATTCATTTCCAACTTCATCGATTTAAATTACAAGCAATATCCAGCAACTCTGATGCTCTGTATCATAGCCTTTGTTTCCCCACAGAGATTAAATGATAGTTTACTCAAGGCCACCCACCAGCCAACCCTAGCCCCCTCCAAAGGCTCTATAGTACATGTTCTTGTGCATGATTTACAGGAAAGTGTTGTGTTAATGTGTCCTATATCTTAGGTATTGCTTAATTGCGTTGCTGTAAACTTCTCTGTTCCTGGTGTGACGGATGAAAGAGATTTGTCAAAAGGGTAATTGAAGAGAGGCAAAATGTAACAGACAATGCAACTTTTCCGTTAATATAAATATAAGTGGTCTCAAACACCCCATGTTGATCTAGGATTACTCCAGAAATTTCTTCTTCATTTTATTGAAAAGCAGAAACTCTTAGATTATTATCACATTGTTTTGAATATACCCACCTGTGCCCCAAAAGTTCCTATGTTATTTTCAACACATACTTTAGGAACTTGAAGTACTGTTTTCCACATTTATACCATGGTTATTCGACACAACTTGTCATATTCTTAGTGCTTCTCTCTGACAGAATGTTATTGACAAATGCCACCTACTGTATAATTCACTTTGCTGCACAGTGAGCACAAAGAGATACTAAATAGTGAATAATTCATCTTAAACCTTTTTTGTATTGCCTTGTTCACTAGAAAAGTTGTCTACAGAAAAGATTATGGTGTGCTCTGTTGAAATTGCACTCAATCAATGATAATTCCATCACACAGCTGACAACTACACAGACTCAAAAGTCTTAGTAACATCCAAGATTGCATTTTTGTGAGATCATGTGTTTATATTTCTACAAATAGTTCAGAAAGATCCCAAATATTTTTTTGTCTTTTTAATGTAGAGAAAGGTAATTTTGTGCAGCAGCAAAATAAAAACCATTGAAGTTTATCTGAGAAGTGAATATGTTGTATTGAAGAAGATTTTACAGTAGAGCTGTAGGATCTTTTTTCATTTCTTAAGAAAAATAAATTATAAGATGTACAAACACAATAAAGAATGTAAGAAGTTCTTGCCAAGCAGAAGATTCAAACAGTAGCACATATAGTATGGAGGAAATATAACTATTATTATATATAGGCTCATAGTTCCATGTAAAAAAAAAAAAGAGTATTTGCACAAAGTTAGGAGTGGAGACTAGCAGAATCTGAGATAGAATGCACGACCATCATCCCTCCGTTACCAGTCTTCTATTTGCTTCCACTGTCACTTCTCTCGTGTAGACCTAGAATTCTCATGGTGAGATTCTGAAAACCCACAAAAAACAAGCAAGGCTAAGTTTGTATGTATTAATAGTTTCTGCTGTCTTTGTAAGGCCATGACGTATTACTTTATATCTGTATCTGATTCAGATTTTACTCTGACTCATCTGACTATAATCATGGTACTAGTATCAAAGACAAACAGGAAGAGTGTCAAAATTTAAGAACAAATGCAGTGCGGGATTCAGAGGAAGAATTTTTATAAAATTAATATTTTTTCTATTAAGACTCGAGGATGACTGATTTGTTTCACGTACCTCAATAGAAAACCAATACTAAAAGCTCATGAAATGCCAAATTATTGGAGTGTAACTTTCATATAGAAGAAAGTTCAACATAGTGTACAGGATAAGATAAATATTTTATATCTGCAATTAGAATGCATGTGATGACCTCATCCAAACAGCATAATGTGAAAAATAATACAAGTAATTAGAATAACTATCAATCTAGTTTGCTCTTCCCAAACATCATTTTCCTTGAATAATCCTCTTTAATGTATGCTAAGGACTAGAGAAATAAATATTATATTTTAGTGTACAACCAGGATAAATCTCAAAGAAAACATATTAATGATTTTAAGATGTTTTGAAATGGATAAATTTAAGCTACACAATGATTTCTCAGATTATCTATAAATTGACATTGTTTTCTGCAATAACATTTTTTTAAAGAATGTACTTTTATTTGAAAAAAAGTAACTTTCCTGTCTTACTTTGACTAGTCAATAGAGTATAGGTCTCAGGACAGGTGCTTCAATAGTATACCATGAGAAATCAGAAAAAAAGTGACATTTTTATATTTTACAGATCATTCTATAACAATGTGAGCACCATGATGGATGGTTTGGCTTTTTAGCACACTCAGTGAGGTAAATATTTTTTCAATAACTCAAAAAATTTTATCCTTGAGAGTACTCCTGAATTTTACTTCTTTTTCTTTTCAGATTTTCTGCAATGATGAAATATATCGAAATGTTAATGGAAAATGCAATATTATACATTTGTCAAAATTTATATGATGTGCAACAAAAAGTGTGAACTCTAATTTAAAATACGGACTTTAGTTAATAATAACGTGTCAATTTTGGTACATTAATTGTAACAAAGTTACCACTCTAATGTAAGAAATTAATAATAGGGAAAACTGTGTGCAAGAGGAGGGGTGAGCCTGTATTTTTTGTTCGATTTTTCTGTAAACCTACAGCCACTCTAAAAAATAAAAAAAAAATCTATCCTTAAAAAATGCAATATTACAGTTTTAGACAATAATTTGCCATGAATATTATTTTCACTACAGATTGCTACATAATATCTTTGTGGACCAATGTGTCACCATTAGTTTTTGACTTTTTTAAAATAAGAGAGTGAAAATACATTATTTCAATTCTTAAATGTTCTGTTAGTGTTAAATGGCTTGTAATTTCTTCATATGAAACAGCTATCATCTATATGTTACTTAGCTTCATTTAATAATTTCAAAATATACACATATATCTAACCATCACATTGTATTCTGTAAATATGCATAATTTTATATGTCAATTATAACTTAAAATAGGACAAAAGCAAGTAAAATATAAGGAAGTTGACCTAGAAAATACAAATCTATCCTCTGATTAATCTTTAAAAGGAGTATTTTGGAAAATCAAGAAGATATTCTCAAGAGAAGTATTATATACATTTTTTAAAAATGCATTTCTTCAAACACACACCCAGATGCTAATATATAGTTTCTACATTGATATATATATATTTGCATAGTGTTAAATAGAATCAGTGATGGTGTTTACAGAAAGTTTGAATCAATTTGATCAACCTAATGAATGAGCGATGTCCATGCAATCATCAGAGGCATCATTTATGTGCACTGATAACGATGGATATTGCTTCAGATCTTCTCTTTTGTGGTAGGGTTTCTGGCCTCCCTTGGCAGTCTGCCTCTGCATCCTAGGCTGGCTTACCCTGGTCTCATTACTTCCTGGTATCTGAGTTGTTCTTAAATAGCCCTCCTTTCGCTTTCTCTTCCTAACTCTCTCTGGTCCATCTATAAAATTCAGTGACTATTGAGTGCTGCAACCCACCTATGTAGCTATACTGAAACTAGTCTTCCAGACTAGGGATATACAAACTTGGTTGATTATCAAAATCCTATGAAGAGTTTTAAAGAATGTAGATTCTGGGCCCTACCTGAGACCAAATGAATTAATTATTTTCAAAAGTGGAACTTAAAATATTCTACTTTAATAAATACCTGTAAAAGATTATGATTAGAAACCACCGTCTGAGAATATAATCTGGCACAGGATAGAGCTGTGTGTGTGTATATATGCGTGTGTGTGTATGTGTGATTACTACCCTAGAACTCAATCTATGTCGTTAGGTAACTGTTCCTTCTTCTACGATTATTTCTTGACTGCTACTGTAAATATTTCCAGGGAAAATTCCTGTTCTCTTAATCTGATGACTTGGGCTTTATCCATTTAGGTTTTGCACAGTACAGTTCATAATTGATTATTATTGTTGTTAGTTGGTCAAATACATGTAACAGTGAATGCACAGAACAGTCCTCTAGGTAATGTCTTCCAATCTTTTCAGAGGCCACAAAATAAGCAGAGACAGGTTGGCCTGAATGGCCTCAGAGGTGTTCGACTCAGGTTAACCCATCCTCTCAAACTCCCTATTAGCAATTAAATTATTTTTAGATATTTTATGCATAAATGTTGATATTTCTTAGAAAACTTATTCCTCGTTCTCCAGCAAATCCCATATACCCATAATTATTTTCTCTAACTTGGATCATCATGTAGGTTGGACTAACATGTAAGTTAAAAAAAAAGTCAAAGGCAATTTCTACATGAATTAAAGGAATTAGACATAAGATGAGTTATGCATATTGAACTCCCTTTTTTGGCACCAATTTAAATCTTTTTCGATGAGCCCAGACAGAGCCTTTACATCTTCCTCTTCATTGCAGTCCTACAAAGATTGTTATAGAAATTGAAATCAGCTTGTTATTATCATTCTGACAGAAAAATCAAGGTTAAGTCCAATTGAGAAGAAAATTAGAAGTGTTAAAAAAGCTTTTAAATTATCAATGAATGAAAATTTAATATGTCTAAGGCACTGTGTTAATTTGTTCAAAATCATTTAAAAATCTCTCACATATGTATAAGTACCAGGCAAGTTCTGTAGCACAGAAAATACTGAAAGTTAGTTTTACCTGGACATTTAATGTACCTCACGCTACATTAAATATATTAACCAATTTTTATATTTAAATTAGGTTTGTATATTGCCAAGTCAAGTGGTTCATTTTTTTGTTGTTTAATTGACTGATAAACGTAATAGGGAAACAGGTTTAAAATATTTATTTCGGGGACTAAGTTGTCAACTTATTATACAGTCTAAGTGTCTTGAATATTCATTGGAGTGAAACAATAAAAAATATTTGCTTATCTAGTTTTTAAGAACAGAGGCATTCATTGTCATTAATATTTATAAAATTAATTCTAGAAATCTATCAGCCCACCTGATGAATATCTTAAGTTTTTTTTGTCTTAAAACTCTTCTGCATACTTAATGAACATATACTAATGGTAGCTTCCACATTTAATGGGAATATTCAATAATAAAAAAGAAACTGAACACTAAGGGGAAAATAAGGAAGAAAAAGGAAGAGCAAGTGCAGCAATCCAGTATGTAATGGGCCACAAAACCCATAGGTGCAATGCGTAATGGCCATGGTGTCAGCAGCTCCAAACCCTCTATTCCGATGAATAGAAAAAGCCAATCACATACGTTTCCCAGAGCGATCCCAAGCAGTGTACATGGAGCAATAGCTATAAAATGGAGTCCCAACAGACTTATTCAAACATGCAAATTAACAGCATTGAAAAGCAACGTACAGTAATCAGGTCCCATTTAGTATTGTAACATCAGCTGGGACACAATAGCTGCCTGTGTATCCTGTAGACATTTTGTATTGGTAATAGCCACCACGTGAGTAATTAAGCACTTTAAACAAGTCAACCATTTAAGCTGTCCCACAAGTTAGAAGCGAAAAGCAAAGCTGGAACAAAGAGCAATAACAAGGAGCCATTAGCCTTGATAACACTGGTCCACCCAAAAGCATATGTTCCCCCAATTGAAAGCAGACTGTAGGTTTCACCTACACGTCCGATATCAGCTTTATTAGTGTTCTACACATTTAAATCACTTAGATCCTTGTATATGTTTTTGTGTAACTAAAAACAATAATGATGGTTATCTTTTAAAATTCATTTTTATCCTTAAAATATTTAAATAGATGTTTAATAACTAATTAAAAATAGTCATCTAGTTACTGTTCCCAGGATTGGTCCATTTTTCTAACTGCATAACTAACTTTTTTCAGATGTATAAGCTGGTGTTCTTTGGCACTTCACACCCACAGGTGATAAAGCCAGTGTTTGGGGAGTCTATGCTTCCCAGTGTAACCACAGACATGAGCTTCGGAGAATCAGACTTACGCTGTTTCGACTTCTGGACTAACTGGGATAGATTAGTGGAGATGATATTTTTATCCAATTTCCAGAGAGTACAAAAGACCACATTTAAAGTATCTGTCATAAGTCAGAGTGCAGAGTGCAGAGAATTGTAAAACCAAATTTTCTAATTTATCCCTGATGATAAAATTATGTGCTCTTGATTACAATGGAACTAAAAGAAGGATAGTTGCTTCACTATTTGAAGATAGTTATTCTACTTATCCTCAGCCTTCACTCCTCAAGGCTGAATAATTTAGATTCCTTTAGTCTTTCAACATAAATCTGTTTTTAGAGTGCTTCATCATTTTTGTGCCTGTCCTCTAAATCCTTTGTAATTTATTCATATCTTGGAGTTATACTGATATTTTAGCATGGCCTTTGCCTCATAGCAATCCTGCCAGGTCACTAGGGTTAGTGTTCCCTCTAATTTTTTCCAGCCATGTATAGGCTGGATGACAAGGGAGCTGCTGAGAGGGTTGGCTGGGGTCAGGGTGTCAGCAGGGTTACTGACTCACCTGGATATGATAGCCAAGACAAGACTGTACCAGTTGAACCTCCTGAGGGTTCGGACCTGGTATAAATGATGTATGAGACTTTCTTACAGACACTTTTGATTTACCCCCAAGAGAGTGAAACTTTACCAACTGTTGTATGGATGTTCAACTTAAAGAATATGGTGACCCAGAGGACTTCACAGATGTCAGCCATCACAAAAATTATTTAACGAATCTTTAACCTCACTATTAAACATTCAGCCTCCTGCCAAGCAGCCAGAAATTTAGCTTTGAAGATTTTACTTGTAATACATAACAGTTGGAGACTTTTCAGGTGTCTTCCTGCAGAAGTAAGAGGATGCTCATTAATTTTAGCTCCTCAGATACTCTCCTCTGTTGTTTGATGAGTCAGGTTCAAAGTAATAGGAGTCATTTTCACATTATTTCACTCAATTGCCTTGAGTTTCAAGATCTACTATCTTCTCCCTGTCAGTATGTAGTCCAAAGCAGTTGAGCAAATGATATTAAGGAAAATAATCTGGTTTTTATCTGGCTGTAGATAATCTAATGTTGTATCAGATTAGGAGAGCAAGAAAACAAGATGCAGTAAAGGTTGAGTTTTCAAAATTGATGTTTTAGAGAAGAAATATTTGAGGGCACGGTTAAGATAAGTCGAGAAGAGACAGCAAGATTCCAGTGAGGAAGAAGCAAAGACAGCAGGCAAGAGGCAATCTGTACCTAATTAAGCCTTGGAAATTGGGGAAAAGTAAGCATTTTGAATACAAGTTTTAAGGAAAAAAGCACAGTGAAGCAATAGGGTAGATAAGTGGATTGAAGTGCATGGAATGATTGAAAATCAGACTGAGCACTATTGCATGACATGCCAAGGATATTATATCACTAACAAAGAATATTAAGAAGTAAGTAAAGGATCAGTTGGAACATTTTCACAGGGTGCCACTTAATGAGAAGGAATTGCCCCTTCCTCTGTGACGGCACAAAATCTTTCAATACATTTGCTACCTGGAACAGGGCCAATTGGTTTCTGAGCAATGAATTTAAAACTTTTTGGGTAATCCAAGTGGAACTGCATGCAATTGCTAACTCGTAAACATCAACATATCTAGAGAAAGGCTCAGAAATTCCTTTTTGTAAAATCAATTAAATGCATACAACATATTATTTATCTAGATCCCATATTTTCGATAATATAACATTAGCTGAGAATATGATGAATGTAGTGGAAAAAGAATGAAGTAGAACTGTACATAAAAAAAATGATTCAATAGCAAGGGATTGTATCAGAGTGAGAGATATTTGCCATCACTAGGAAATAAAAGTCAAAATAATTGTGGAATAGCAGCTCTAAAAGCCTTGCTCAGTGTTAGATTAAAACTTGCTATCCCACTTGACTCATTTTATAAGATAATTAAATTAGATTCTAAACAATTCATCTAAACTTTTTTTGGTGAAAAGAACTGCACATTCTCTTTTGTTTCCAATTATTTTTAATGCATAATTGTATTGTGCCACATTATATCTAACTTCATTCTAAACATAAAAACCTAATCACACCTGTATCTTTCTAGTAATTGGAGGGAAAAAACTTTAGAATGAGATACTTTTCTTTTACAAGGCAATTTCTGTCTTCTTAACCAACACAGGACATCTTAATTAGAGTACATGACAACATTATTTTTATACTGACAGCTATACTAAAAGCTGTGATCTCTATTAGTCCATAAAGATTACTGGACAGCATGTTCCTAATAAAACCAAGATGATCTGAAAAAATTAGAGCAACATTTCAAGGTAATTTGTTCCAATTTTCATTCTATAATAAAAATATTAAAATTCTAATGACTAGTAAATTGAGATACTTTATATAATTTCTCCACTATGACACCTATGCTTTTTATAAAATATTTATCTTATTCCTATCCTTAAGTCATTTAAATATACTACAATGAAATCGCACTGCTTTCGTGAGGGAAAGAATAATTTATTTGATTGTGACTATTTGTTATTCAAGGAAGCTTCAGAATTAATATACGCAGATCTGCAATTTCTAATTTTTTTTAAATAAGTGTTTTGAGATCGAAGCAAAATAATAGTCTCCAATATGGAAGCATAGAATGTTTCCCTTTCAAATGGCAGAAAAGTTAGTCTAAACCTATGGTCCAGAAGAAGTACCTTTTAGTTCAACTAAGACTAAAGTAAACTACTTAATGGGGTAATTTCAACCAAACTGGGAACAAAATAGGTTTTGCAATGTGATATAATTTATCTGGTGGGAAATAGTTATTATGGCCTTATGAAACAGTTTCATCTGATAGTTATTTTTAAAGATTTAACTATTCATTAGACATTGTTTGTTTGAAAATAATGTTCATCAGAATTTTTAAGAAGGGTTTGACTATGCAGTGCTCTGAAGTTCTGACTCCTTAGGTGAGCACGCAAGAGTCATTGTGGTTTCATTTCTACCTGTTCCTTGTCTCATTAACTCCATCTCCAACACTGATTCGGTTCTGGCCATGCGAACTCTCTGCATGTAGGAATATCTCAGATTGTTTCTCTATCCATGCTTTTTCACATGCTCTTCCCTCTAGTTGAAACACTTTTCTTTCTCCCTCCTTCATTTAGAAGTTATTTGTTCATACTTTCAGAACTTTCGCCTCCTCTCGTAATCCTTCCCAGGGTCCTAGGTCTTTTGCAAGGTTATCACAATATCTGCTATAAACCACTGTCATAGTGATTAAAATTATTATTATTGTTACTTCCTCATTCAAGTGTCATTCCTGAAGATTAAAGGCCACATGATATCTGTCCTTGAGTCCAAAGAAAGTAGTATATAGGTTTATTGAAAAAATAAATGAATAATTAAAGCCATATGTCCTAACTTTCCAAAGGATCAAATGACAAAATAAATGGAAAGCATATTGTTGTGAAATACAGTAAAATATTTTCATTGTAAATAATATATTTATTCATTTATTTATACTCAGAGTAACTGTTTGAAATCTTCTTGCTAGTTTGCTACTAAGAAATAACAATCAGAATCTGCTGTTCAAACTCTTGCCTGCTTTTTACCATAACCACAACATGTGTGGGATTCTTAGCTGTGTCACCAGAATGAGAAAGGCTACACAGCATTCCAAATTTTGAATGGAGTCGAAAAATCTTGAGAATATAAAATGCAAAATGGATGTGTTGAGTTCAGCCCTGTTCGTTGAAAGGAAGGCAGTAAGAGCATACTCGTTTTTCATTCTAAATATCACACTAGGATACCTAGAAATATATTCAAATACATTAAGTATATTAAAATAGAATTAAACTAAAATAGAAGTTATATAAAAATAAGGATGTCAATTATAAAGATTAATGTACTGAGGTATTTTATCGTCTGTATATCCCCCAAAATCTGTATGTTGAAATGTAATCACCGATGTGATAGTATTACGAGGTGAGCCTTTTAGGAGGTGATTGAGTCAAGACGGTGAAGCCCTCTTAGAGGGTATTAGGGTTTGAGAGTGGCTTCACTATCTTCTTCTCTTCTCCCATGTGAGGATACAACATTCGTCTACTTTCTGTGTCTTTCTGTCCTTTTCACCATGTGAGAGTACAGTGTTTCTCCCCTCCAGAGGATGCAGCAACCAGGTGCCATCTTGGAAGCAGACAGCAACCCACTATGCTTCCTAGTAAAATAATGCAATACATCTCAAGTAGTGGTGAAAGTAAATAAATAAAGATGAATGCAGAAATGTGAACTTTGGGGTGTAACAAACACAGGAAACACAGACATGCAATACTTACAGTAAAAATCCTTACAGCAACTGAACCTACCTACCATCTATAAACTTCACCAAAAACGTAGGTATATAAATGTTTGTTTTAGGAGATTTCAGTGTGCAAGCAGCCTTTAATTTTCTATTTTGTTATTTATTTATTTTTTATTGTTTTCCTCCTCCTTTAACATCTACTCTATTCTTTACATCATTACCTACCATCTCCCAGATTTGCCTGATTTAAAACAAATAGTCTATAAAATCCTCTGTAGTATGACTTTTTAATTTAATTTTATTTTTTTGAGATGAGTTCTCACTCTGTCTCTCAGGCTGGAGTGCAACTGCATGATCATAGCTCACTCAAGCAATCCTCCCTCCTCAGCTTCCTGCCTCCTGAGTAGCTGGGACTACAAGGAACGACAGCCACTGCACCCAACTTCCTATAGTGTGACCTTTTTTATCTTTTTTTATGCATGCTTATGTAACCATCCACAAACAAATAAGCAGATATTTTTATAAATAAATGAAATGATAACTTTTTGATTATTTGCTGATTACATGTTTATAACCAATACATACACAAAAATTCCAGCTGTAGATGGTTAGGTGCATTTATTTGTTTATTGGCTGGTTGATTGGTTTGGGGTTGTAAGCATCCTTTTATCAATATTTTTTGACATATTCTGCCTTTCTGATATAGTTCTTCCAAACCTTTTCTCTTTACAAAACCCTGTACACACTCAGGTCGAAGTATAAATGTCCTAGAGAAACACGTTTTGGCTGAATGCTGAATGTATGAGTGTAAAAATTAATACTCATATAAAACCCAAGCAAAAGACAAGTATCATCATCATTCCGTGAACTCAGAGACTGAAAAATAAATTTAATGTTATACAAAACCTAACAATTATTAACATTAATAATCTATTATTAGCATAGTAGTAGTTGATGGCTTTTAAAAAAAATTGACATTATAATGGAGGGACAATCATTTCTCAGATCTATTAGCTGCTAGAATGCTTCTGTCTTTCCAAAACTGCCTGCTCACAATTCTAAATAGATGATACCTTTCACTTGAGGTCAGTTGTGAAACGAATTATGTTTTCAATTAGCTCTGGCTAGACAGAATACTACTCATGGTTATGTTATCCCCAAAGCATTGTGATTTCCATTCACTTCTATAGTATCTGACATAGGGAGAGGTTATTTTCTATAATGGTAATAATACTCACATAGCGATCCCCACATAGAAAAAAATATATATTACCTAATTAATATTCTTCCTTCAAAAATGATCACATGTCCTTCCCAACCTCATTGAGTTAATATGCTCTTTAAGTTTATTACTAATATTTTTCATACATAAAATCATCAGCGATTGATGTCATAATTAATTATTGTAAGTTTTTACTGCTTTATTATAAAATACACATTTAGGCTTTGAATGACTGATAGAATTTCTATATATGCACACTGAAAGTTTTTTTTTACTCTATCATGAATCCTTACTTATATTTGAAATGAATATTCAGATATTAAAATAAATTTGAATGATGGCAAACTTTGTTTTTATCACTGACATTGTTATGCTAGTTAAGTGATGAGGAGTACTTATCCTAAAGTGTCACTCTCTTGTTGACCCCCTGCACATGTTCATGTAGGCAGTTGAAGGCTAAGACCAAAGTTTAAGAACCATAGTTATTCCTCAATATCTCTAATATTTCTATCTCACCAATATCTGACTCCTTAGATAATGAGCAAAACATTTATTCCTGTTGAGGCTGTGCTTAAAATGAGAAAGGCAGAAAGTCATGCAGTAGAATAATAACTGCCTCTACCCTAATGTTTTCTATTCACACGGAATATTTTATCTTCACTCTTCTTCTCTTTTACTTTCCTGTAACAGAAAGGAATCTCTACCTTTTTACTTACTAAAGTATTCCAAAAGCCATTCCCTCCTTTGTGTGTATGCATAGATATTTTTCTCTTTATTTCTTTTCTGCTAATTCATTTCATTTCTTTCTAATCAAAATAAGCTCAAATTAGCATAATCACATAAAAAAACTTTATTTGAATTGTTTAATTCTAAACTTTATTTCATAACTTTCTGTTTCCTACCTTGATTGAGTTCTCCCATCTTTTGATTTCATGTAGTCTTCTAGAATAAATTCTATGGCATTTTCATTAACATGTTTTCAGTGTGTAATCTATTTGCAATTTACTTTGATACCTTACGTGAGATGGTCATCAAACTTTTTTTCTCCAGAATATCACCATCACCATTTGTGGAATAAATCATGCTTTCTTTTCCATTCAACTGAAATATTGCTTCTGTCATTTAATTTTCACATTTTTGTTATCTATTTGTGTACTCTCTATTTCATTAATCTATACATTTATTCCTATGTAATAACCAAATCAATTTTATTAGAGTAGTCTATAGTTTTTTATGATATATAGTAAGCCAATCCTCCATTCTCTTTTTTTAAAATATCTGTTGGAATTGTCACAAGCTTAAACATTTTTTAGTCATAACTAATATTTTTATATATTAAAATATTACTTCCAAGAATAGCAATTTCTTTTCACGTGCTAATATCTTATTTTCGATTCTACATAAGGTTGCATATTATTATATAAATTTTTATATTTCTTATTAGACTTATCCCTCTGTATTGTATACTTTTCTTACTACTATGAATGGACTAAAGTAAAATACTAGTTTTTACAAAATTGCCTTGTGTCTTTGCATACTTCAACACATTCTATTGTCAACAGTAGTAATTTTTACTGCTGTCTTTTGAGTTTTCTAGGTATTCTATCATGCCATCTGCAATTATAAAACAAAATATTGGTTATAGTTTAGTTTATTTGATCCCTCTATATCTCATGGTGAAATTTGATCTCCAATGTTGGAGATGGGGCTTAATGGGAGGTGTTTGGGTCATAGTGGTAGATCCCTCATGAACACATTAATGACCTCCCTGGGAGGGGGCCATGAGTGAGTTCTGACTCTATTAGTTCCTGCCAGACCTGGTTGTTAAACAGACCCTGGCACCTCTCTCCCTTCTCTTGCCATGTGATCTCACACACTGGATCCCCTTTGCTCTCCATCTGAGCACCCACCCAGAAGCAGATGCTGCCACCACGCTTCTTTTACAGCCTGCAGAACTGTGAGCCAAATAAATCTCTTTTCTTTATAAACTACCCAGTCTCAGGTATTCCTTTACAGCAACACAAACAGACCAAGACACATTATATCCCTTCTATCCCCAATGTTTCTACAAAGTCTTTCATTTTCTTGTCTTATTGACTTCTCTTACAATCAATTGGGAACCTGAATTTCATCATATGAAGTTCTAATTTCATTGTAAATTAAATAACTTTAAAATATAATATCAAGAATGTGTCTATCTCCTTATATTTAATTAATATTGCTTTAGTGATCTCTTCCAGTTATAATAATTCTTACTGTATTTTTCTTTGAATAGGCATAATAATATTTAAGTAGATTTCTTTTCTCAGCTTTCCTTGCAGCTAAAACTACACAGGTAACTTGAAGTCTAGCAGTCAGAAGCACCTACATGAGATGAAATTTTGAAGTGTTTAATATGAGGTAATGGCTTCTTGTAGGGAAGCTGATCTTAAGTACAATGGCTCAGTTCTGTCAATAGTGGTTGGGGAGGGCTTCTGACACACAGTTCTGAATTTCACAGATGCTCAGATGCAGTGGCGCTGTAATTGAAAAGACCTCTCAGTGGTTGACATGATTCCTGGTAGGCACACTTTGTACTCTGGCTCTGTATCTTTTCCAGAGATGTGCAAATTACTTATTCTTAATAAATTTGTTTCCCATTTGAACTGACCATGAATGATGTCTTTGTTCATACCTCACAACTATGTAAAATATAATGATTGGTCACAAGACAGGATGCAGACAATGAAACCTGAAGGGAATGTGAATTTCAGATTGATTTTCTGAACTAGTTTGGGTGGGAAGCAGTAAGGATATAATTTATACTAGAGTATGGGAACCTAACAGTGCTTGACTGCAGTGGCCATTCAGTAAGTTTTTACTTTGCTTATGGAAGGCAAGGTTTTGGGCTTACTGAAGGATGTTAGCATAAACTATTGTGAAGGACACGAGAAATATGTATGGACCACTGGAGTGACCAAATGTTGCAAAGAATGCCAGGGAGCTTCAAATTAATGATAAGCTCAAAGTTTGAAATTCTTGGTTTCAAAATGGTCAGACTTCCTTAAAATAGTATTTTTAAAACTTTTAATTGTAAGGGTAACTTAACCGAAAATTGAAGCCGTAGTAGGAACCTCTGGGTTGCTGAATTGTGGTGGTTAAATTGAGAATTTTATGATGTCTCCATGTAAGAATTAAGATTTTTATTGTGGAAAAGTGGGGCATAAGACTGGAATCTGGCCAAGTGAAAGAAAGTAGATGAGTCAAATAATCCTTAAATCCCTTGGGCCTCCCCTCCTTGTCTACCTTGTGATGCTTGTTTTGCTTTAAGATCTCTGTAGTGACTTTCCCTAAGGCAGATACCTTGCAAGGAAAAGTTAATTCTATTCTCGTATGTCATTTTCTCCAATCCTCATTCCATTAGATCCTGGGGGCCAATTACATGATCAAACCCAGAACAAGACTTATATGTCAAATAGAATTGTAAGCATGTTTTTCTTTATGTCTGCTTTGACCTTAGAAATATGCATAGGAATGGATATAGTAAGCACAGGACCAGGAAAAGAGAAACAGGGCTACAGATTGGTATACATTTTCTGCTATATGTACACATACCAGAGTCTCTGAATTTAATGAGGGCTTTAGAATAACTAGGAATGATTCTAACTTGTGCTCTCCTTGCTGACTGGTACATTTCTAATGGCAACCTAAATTAAATGAAGTTAAGATGTTCAGAATTCTGTGTTATATAACAAGGACTTTGAGATAGAAATGTTGGAGTGGATTACTTTTGTATAATCTTTCTGCTTGTCCCTTCCCTGGGCTTTAGAATGACTGTGGAACAACCTCTTCACCAAGAAATTGGGACATACATCTGTGAGAAGGGTACCCACGAACTTGAAAAATTCTATAAAGATGGTCCTCTGAGGGCCTTGGATGCAAGCAGGAGACCCAGCCACTGAACAATTTTCTCTCATTTTAATGTGGATATTGAGATCCTGGGGCAACAGAGTCCAATGGCAATACTGAATTGCCAGAGAAAATTAAAAAATTAAGAGAGTAAGTATCATGGTTGAAGACAAAACAAAATAAAGCAAACCCAAACTGATTGAGTGATATCCTGCACAGTCAATTACTCATGTGCTATTTTGAAGCATCATATGAGTACCATTCTGGAAAGGAGCCCATAATGGTGTGATGACAATATGAAACCAGGGTAGGGTTCAGTGGCTGCCACTCAAACCGAATCCCTCTTTGTTTCCTGCTCGGCAATCAAGTGCTTTGCCCCAGATCCCCTCCACCTGCTCTGTTGCTTGGCAGAGGGCTCGACCTTGGGGTTTAATTCAAAATTCTGCTAGATTTCCGATTTCCAACTGGAAATTGAGAATTGCTTCCCAGCAAAGCTGGCATTCCTCTCTCGGGAACAAGCTAGTACATCACTCAGGGTGACCAGGAGTATGGGTCAAAAAGGGAATTGGCTTTTTTGTATAATAACCCTCACCCCTTACCACAATGATAGATAATCCAGAAACTATCTACAGAGGGGGTAGGTGGATCTCAAAGGGTGAAATGTCAGACTAGTCTTCTGCACTGCTAATCTGCAGAATTGAACACTTGTTGGGGATGAGAAATACTTTACATTGGACAAGGTATGAAAGTTTTGATGTTATTTCAAACTGGGCTTTTTCATGCCAGAATGTGAAGTTTTATACCCAAAAAATCAAATGAAAATCTAGGGGGTATGTGATATAGCATCTAGAAATAAGTTGGAAAGCGGTATTGTAGAAAAGCTACTGTTTGAATCCTGTCGCATACAGCCTATTCATGCAAGTTCAACAAGTGATATTTTTCCCTAATATCCTTTCAAAATACTCAGTATAAAATATATTCAACATTCATGAGAATATAATGTAATGATCTTTGGAATCTGAAAAGTATGGCTCTGGATACCAGAATATGAGAGGAGGAATAAGCGAGGTATGGGTGGAAGGGTATAAAGAGGTGTTTAATCAGAAACCGCATGGTATAGTTGCCTTCAGAGCTAGTTAATTTTGTCTTGAGGAAAGTGTGAGTAAATTAGAATTTATTTTCTGTGTGTTTCTGCCTAGGTATAAGAAGATATTGGTACATAATTGTAGCATATTTTATCCAAATCTATCAAAGGTGATAGAAGTGGCTAAAGGTGATAGATAGTAAAAAGATGCTCTACTTGGAATTAGATAGAAGCTGAAAGTCAGTGCTGCTTTTCTCTAAATCTTGTAAATTTATGTATAGGCATCTTTGAAATTATCAAAAATAGAAGAATTTGGTCTCTGAATGTAATATGAAAATTAATGTGTTCATCATTTGGAGAAATTTATATGAAGATATTCATATAAAAGAAGACAGACTTTATTGAGGAAATTTGGAAAGGAGTCACATACACACACATTTTAGTCTGCAGTTCTGTGGGGATGTACATACTATAATTTATCTATATGAGTGCTTAATATCTG